>APFE031656337.1:0-24358 GCA_000404065.3 Pinus taeda
ATATGAGACACTTGAGCACAATTTTTCCTTTCAGATTCCTAAGGGATGAGTTTGCACCATTGATGAAACTCATCATTCGATATTTCAGTTGCGAGGGCAGATTCTCACGTCTCTATGCGTACCATGTCCGTTTGTTGATGAATTTCACGAGGGTACGTATGATGAACATTCCGTTTTTCATGTGTCACAACATAGAGAGGATGGTGCCTTTAGTACAAAGGAAGAGCCCAGCACATCAACATAAGAGCATATATCATTATGCATTGATCAAAATCATAGTGATGCATCAGTTGGAACAACAGGGCGTTACTTGGGAGGATTTCATCTCCCGTGATTACTTCTCAGCGCTACAGCCGCCTCCAAAGATAATTCATGATGAGGGAGTGCCTTCACACTAGCCAGACATTCCTGAGACTGAGCATATAAGTGGTCCTCCATATGTGACATACCAGCGAGGCAACAGGGCCTTATTTGCATCTACATGACCAGTACTATCTCCACCCGGGGTGGAAGGGGTCTCGTTGACTTCATCAGCACAGTGAGTATTATCTCCACATCATGTGGAAGGGGTCTCGCCTTCTTCTTCAACACAGGTACAGAACCAGGATAGGGGCAAGAGGTCGATGTATGATGAGGGTCCTTCAGGAGGTTGGGACACGAATATCATTGATGTTGATGCTAGCTCTCCTAGCTCGGAAGAGAGATCATCCGAGAGTAAAGGGCTGAGAATGACTCGCTGCAAAAGAAATTTCATATGGCTAAGTGGGTGATCAACTACTTGGAGCAGCGCAAAAAACAGCTGGAAGATGAACATACACTTTATGAGCTGCGGCAAATCCGGGAAGACCGAGAATTGGCCCGAAAGAGACCCGATGATTTGACACCGATTGATCAAGAATCTATGCTCATCTGGGTAAACACTCATTTGGAGAAATTGTTGGCGAAGGCAAACAGAGACAAGGACATGCTTCATCATATGAAAACTCACTATTGGGCTCGCATGCATGTTTGCAAAAAGAAAATGAAGATCCTAAAGAGGTGATTGAGCAAGGCACTAAAACCGAAAAAAGCCTGATCTACTCCAAATTTTGGCCGAGGTTTCATTGGCGGGGAAAAATACATGATAGAGGGTCTTCACTCCGAATTTGAGCAAATTCGGAAATTTGTTTGTCATTTTGTCCTAAAAACAGGTTTTTTGGCTCAATGCGTAGCGCGTCGACGCGTGCGCTTAAGATTGGGACACTTGCTGGAGGAAAACTCTACATTTTTGAGTTTGTCATGATGAATTATACATGCTCAGCTATTGCCAAAGCATTTCATTAAGTTCTGGGTGACCAAAAGGCTCAAAAACACCATGAAAATCCCCTTTCTGCCACCTTTTGCACCAACAGGAAGTACTTTCGGGAGAATGCACTTTTGGAGGGGAAAATGGACACCAAATTGGAAAATTCCACTTGGGTTGGAAAGTAGACATCCAGGGATTTTCAAAAAGGTAACCTGAGCTCAATTTGGATGCCAGGAAGTGCCCCAAAATCAGGCTGAAAGGCGCGCGACGCGTAGAGCTCACGCACGCAGCACATAGAGATTTTTGGTCAAATGTTCACCTTCCAGCTCAGAATTTCGGCCAGTTATGACTAGTTTCACCTCTTGATGTGGTGTTTGACCCAACTTGATGTAACTTGATGTGTATGATTTATTTTTGGCACATTTTTACTTGTTCTAGAGGATTCATTCACTAAAAGGTGAAAATTAAATGAATGAATTAGTTTCCTAGCATATAGCGGTAAGTTGTTTGACTACCTAGATTTCAGTTCCTTGTTTAGAATTAGTTCAAACAGCTCCTAGAATGATGAGATCGAACCATAGAGGCAAGGAAAGGGGTTAGGATGGTCTATATGATGTAATTTCTCAATCATTTTCAGAGGTTGGAGAGGTTGGACTCTTGGGAATAGCTTGACACTCTATTGTACATATTTTATCTGCATTTTTGGCAAAGGAAAGACCAGGGTTTTGCAGCACTATTTGGGATTCATGTGGCTTTATGTGTTGATGGTGTGATTCTTTTAGTATTTGTAAGTTGTTTATGTGTATATATTTCCCTCTCTTATCTTCTGCAATTGAACAAATGAAGTGTTACGGTAGAATCCATAAATTGCTATGCTCTGCCTTTAAGTTTGTTTGATTTTCCATGTTTTTATCTGTTTATGGAGAATCCTTGAAAGTTTCTTTCTCTCCTTAACCTCTCACTAGTCAGACCTATCCATTCATTCTCTTTAAAGGCATCAAAACAATCGCCTACCTTGCCCCAAGTAGACCTCTGCAAAAACTGTGCCTCATCCCCGCACCCAAAATTGCCTTTCCCTTGAATTCAACAAAACTTCAAAAAATCAATTTCAAACTCCTTGTACTTCATACCTAGCCTAAAATTAGTTATCAATCCAGTCATCTCGACCTCATTGATTACATTTTGTAGATATTGACTCGGAGAGAGCCCTCTCCTATCCTCGTAGGGCTAGCTACGAGGCTGAGCGTGGTTTGATGTAGGCTTGAGTTTTACCTTATTTCAGCCTAAGTTAGATTTGAGCACTAATATAGTGGTGACCATACTGGGGAAGAACTAGTTTGCTTGTTAGTGTTATTTGATTTATAGCTACAGACGGAGTCTGAAGTCACGCCAAGTAGCCTTCGAACTGCACATTGCTCTGCGAGTGCATAGTAGATAAACGTTGCTTCAGTCGATCTTCAGTGTAGCTTGTAATTGTAACACTTAACTTATAAATTCCCCCAATACGTGTATCAAGTTCAGATCTGATGGTCGCCTACGTTTAACAATGATGGTAAGAAAGATGCTACTTTACATGTGGTTAGATTTCATATGCATATTCGCAAGTTGAAGGTGGATTTTCCTGAAGATTGCTTGATGAAGATATTCCTGGCCACACTAGAAGGTGAAGCCCAATCTTGGTATGAAAATTTGCCGCTGGCATGTATTTACTGTTTAAAATATTTTCATTCCCTGTTCATTGAAAGATATCAAGCGTCTTATCCATCATTAAATTTAGTTCATGACTGTTGCAAACATGCTTCTAATTTTATTGAAATCCTTGAGAAATATTACGAAGATGATAATTTCATGGATGACGAGATCATGGAGGCTCTGTATGAGAATCCATTTCAGCAACATGAAGAGAACCTAGAGGATACCCATCAAGATGATCAGGAAATTTTGCAGCAGAATCAAGATCAGCAGGTTGAAGATGGCCACATGGCTGAAAATGATGAAAGGGAGAATGTTATTTCAGATCTGCCCCTAGAAGAAGACAGTATTCTGAGAACTCAGGTTTCATTTACAGATTTTGATAATGACCAGTCAGCTGTTTTAGATCTACATTCAGATTGTGATGACCAAGCATATCTTGTGTTGAAGCCCATCAAAGAGAACTCTGCTGCTGAAATCATCTGGAATGCAGCAGTAATGGATCCAAATGTTCTCAGTCATACTGTCAGTCAAAGTTATTGACCAAAGCCTTCGTGAGGAGGTAATCTGGTCATTTCATGGACAACAAGATGGGATCTTTGTTCAGGTAAGTGAGAAATATTCTTTTGATAACTCAGTGGTAAATGATAATTTGATTGCCATGTCATATGAAGACAATTACTGTCTGAGCAAAAGAAAAGAAAAAGCATTATCTCCCTTGTCTGAAGATGAAATAGATCAACTCTTGAAAGGTCATGTTACAACCCCAACTAAAGCAGATTTGCAGTGTACACATGGTCAAGAAAGTGTTGGTGAAATCTCTTCCTCTTTTGAAAATGATGACGGTCTTGTAATCGGTTTTATAGATCAGCAAACAGATAATATTTTCTTTCACAAAGATGAAAAGGTTGTCATGTTTGATAATCTTGGAGATTGTTTTTTGTTTAAGAATGACCTAGACGATGAAGATGAGGAGTATGAGCTTGAGAGAGACAATATGCCAGGATTTCTCATGGTCAAGGAACCTACAGCTAACACTCAGATGGCAGAAGCACATACTTCTCTGTGCATTCCTATCCCTCGGAAATCAATTGTTCTTTCAGATCAGAAAGAAGGAAATACTTGTATTTTTGCTGATGAACCTCAAGACAAGATAGTGCTTCAGGATTATCAAGATCCCTTCGGCATCCTTTTGCAAGCACTAGAGAAGATAAATGTTGCCTGGTTCGTTATCATAAGCCTTGGTTTCAGTGGTTATTGTGAGTTGCCTACATGTATATCGTTCCACCCGCTCGAGAAAAGTGAGAGCAGAAATTTGGTATGTAGCCATATATTGGACTGGTTACATTGGAAATCTCATTATACATGATTGTACATATTTCATTAGTATGCAGGTGGTTGTCATCATGATTCCAAATATTGATGGATTGCTGCCTTTTTTCCAGAAGCTTTGTAAAGTCTTGTTTTAAGTTAGTCATGAGTCATTTGTGTTTGGTTTGTTGAGTAAGTTTTTTCAAGTTATTTCATTTTTCCATCGAGTCGGTTTGAGTCAAGTTTCAGTTAGTTTTCAATCAAGTTTTCATTCAATAAATGTGTCAAAGGTTTTGTGTTATCCGTTCAAATAATGATTCCATTGCCCAATTGATGAAGGAACTGGTCTTCTCTCCCAAAGATCTGTCGTTCTTGGCACCTCCAAGGAGTTATCATCCCCATTGAAGCTAATGTTAGAGTCGGTCTAGTTATCCCTCTGTCAGAGATCAAAGTTCTTTTTTGCATTTCATGTTTAGGTGTCCCATCAATTTCAATTAGTTGCATTTCGTTAGACATGCCATAACTCTGACATAATGGTTTGTGTCACTCATTCCCCTCATGCTTGGCACTGCTGGTTCAGGTCTATTCATAAAAAAAAAGCTTCAAAGGCCATTTACAGTCATGTTTCAAATTTTTAGGTCTTAGGTCTAGGGTTGAGTCAATTTTGTTTTGCAAAGTCTAAGAAGACTAGCAAGCCAGAGGGATGTCTTCGATAGATGGTCACCTCAATAATTTTCATCATTATACAGATAAATTAGGACTTCTCTTCAAAACTTTGTTTTGAAGATAAGTCGTCATCTCATTTTTGTAAAAAATCTTCAAAAATTTTAGTTCTTGAATCGTCCAAGTGCAGCCTTGGTCTCCTTTGCTAGATCATATCACAGCTATCCCTGCAAAAAATTGTCAAAGAAAATCATTATTTCAACCAAATTTAAGGAGGAAACCAAAAAGGTCAGAAGTCTATTAATCCTGAAAAAGTGCCAACTGCAAAACATAACAAAATGGGTTATGGACCAAGAAAAAATCAAAACGGAGTCTTTATAAAGATATTTCACATCATTTTCAACTCATTCCACATGCAAAGAGTGAGGAACACCATTCCAAAGCGAAATTGTGAGTTTGTGAGGAAGTTGGAGTAGTTTCAGGGGCGCGCGACGCATTGGACTAGGCGCGGTGCATCAGGGGCACGCGACGCATTAGGCATAAAAATGCAGTGTAAAACTACACGTGCGCGACACATCAGAGGCGTGCGACGCGTTGGGTGAGGCGTGCGGCAGACTGGGTATTCAGCCCGAAATTTTTTTGGAAAAACACCAAATCGCCTCCTCTCCGCACAAATTTGCAGGTAGGCTCATATCCATGACTTGTGCTTGGTTTTTGAATGGTTAATATAATGGATTTATGATATGTTTGCCTTTGAAAACCAAGTGGAAAGCCCTCCTTTGTCAATGAATTTTCTGTAGGGTTTGAAATGCAAAAAATTGCTATAGGGCTTCAAAAACACAGTGTAACCAAGGTTATCATTTTTTCCCCATTTCCCTTTGTTTCCCATTCCCAAATTCACCATTATTTTTCCCCAATAATTCCCTGATAAAGCCTACACTATAATCCCTCAAATCCTAGTCCCTCACCTCTACTACAAAACACATTATCCCTACCTAACATCCCAAAACCCTAAAATCCAATATTTTCATTTCCTTTCCCTTCCCTAATTCCCTTGTTTTTTATTTCCAAATTCCCTAATGTTTTCCCTTTCCTAATATTCCCTTGTACATTTGTGTCCCCTTGGTCACAACATTTTTAGAGCAAAAGAACAGCTTACAGTCAATTGTGCACACAGTTATACATCAGCATATATATTCCAACTATCTTGTTTTCAAAGACATGTTAGAGACCGAGTCAGTCTACAAGCAGGAGTGTGATAGTGATTCTACACCGGAGGTAAATGTGCCAAATGTGCCATGGAGGTATCACAAAAGTGGCAAGAGTGGTCAGCATGTCAGGGAGGAGCCTACTTCTTTGGCTCAATTGCAAGCTTGCCCACTTGCAATGGATTTTTTTCGCGTCAATCATGTTTCCAATACTGTGAGATGATCTCACAAACTCAGCATCATTGGGAACTAGTCCGTTTATTTGTTCTAAATTTACAGGATGGTCATGTAAACCTTGTCAGAGTGAATTTCACCTTGTCACCCGAGACTATTGCTCAGGCCACCAGGATACCAAATTTAGGGGAGGAATGGAGTAAACGCCAGCTGTTAGACAGATTCTACTATGAGCCATATATCAAACCCGGGTATATGAGACACTTGAATGCGCAATTTTTCTTTCAGATCCTGAGGGATGAGTTTTGCACCATTTGGATTGAACTTAATGCCTCGATATTTCAGTTGTGAGGGCAATTCTCACGTCTCTAATGCGTACCATTTCCTGTTTGTTGATGCATTCACGAGGTACGTATGATGAACATCTGTTTTCATGTGTCGCAACCATAGAGAGGAGGTGCCTTTAAGTACAAGAAGGAAGAGCCCAATACATCAGCATAAGAGCAATATGATCATTATGCATTGATCAAAATCATAGTGATGCATCAATTGGCATAGCAGGGCGTTACTTGGAGATTTCATCTCCCCCGTGATTACTTCCAGCGCACAATGCCACCTTCCAAGAATAGTTCATGATGAGGGAGCGCCTCAACACAAGCCAGACATTCTGAGACTGAGCATAAAGTGCTCCTCCATATGTGACATACCAGCGAGGCCACAGGGCCTTATTTGCATCTACACGACGAGTACTATCTCCACCTGGGGTGGAAGGGGTCTCGTTGACTTCATCAGCACAATGAGTATTATCTCCACATCATGTGGAAGGGGTCTCGCCTTCTTCTTCAGCACAGGTACAGATCCAGGATAGGGGCAAGAGGCCCATGTATGATGAGGGTCCTTCAGGAGGTCGGGACATGGATATCATTGATGTTGATGCTAGCTCTCCTAGCTCGGAGCTAAAAGAGATCATCCGAGAGCAAAGGGCTGAGAATGACTCGCTGAAAAAGAAATTGCAGATGGCTAAGTGGGTGATCAACTTCTTGGAGCAGCGCAAAAAACAGCTGGAAGATGAACATACACTTTATGAGCTGCGGCAAATATGGGAAGACCAAGAATTGGCCCGAAAGAGACCCGGTGATTTGACATCGATTAATCGAGAATCTATGCTCATCCGGGTAAACAATCATTTGGAGAAATTGTTGGCGAATGCAAATAGAGACAAGGACATGCTTCGTCATATGAAAAATCACTATTGGGCTCGCATGCATGTTTGCAAAATGAAAATGAAGATCCTAAAGAGGTGATTGAGCAAGGCACTAAAACGGAGAAAAAAGCCCGATCCACTCCAAATTTTGGCTGAGGCTTCATTGGTGGGGCACAATACATGATAGAGGATCTTCACTCCGAATTTGAGCAAATTCGGAGAAATTTTTGTCATTTTGAAAATTTTGTCCTAAAAACAGGTTTTTTGGCTCAACGCGTAGCGTGTCGACGCGCGTGCTTGAGATTGGGACACTTGCTGGAGGAAAAATCTACATTTTTGAGTTTTTCATGATGAATTATACATGCTCAGCTATTTCCAAAGCATTTCATTAAGTTCTGGGTGACCAAAAGGCTAAAAAACACCACGAAAATCACTTTTCTGCCACCTTTTGCACCAGCAGGAAGTACTTCCAGGAGAATGCACTTTTGGAGGGGCAAATGGACACCAAAGTGGAAAATTCCACTTGGGGTGGAATGTAGACATCCAGTTCTTTCCAACAAGACAACCAGAGCGCAATTTGGATGTCAGGAAGTGCCCCAAAATTAGGTTTAAAGGCGCGCGACGCGTAGAGCTCAAGCGCGCGGCGCATAGAGATTTTTGGTCAAAGTTTCACCTTCCAGCTCAGAATTTCGGCCAGTTATGACTAGTTTCACCTCTTGATGTGGTGTTTGAACCAGCTTGATGTAATTTGATGTGTATGATGTAATTTTGGCACATTTTTACTTGTTCTAGAGGATTCATTCACTAAAAGGTGAAAATTAAATGAATGAATTAGTTTCCTAGAATATAGGGGGAAGTTGTTTGACTACCTAGATTTCAGTTCCTTGTTTAGAATTAGTTCAAATAGATCCTAGAATGATGAGCTCAACCCCTAGAGGCAAAGCAAGGGGTTAGGATGGTCTATATGATGTAATTTCTCAATCATTTTCAGAGGTTGGAGAGGTTGGACTCTTGGGAATAGCTTGACACTCTATTGTACATATTTTATCTGCATTTTTGACAAAGGAAAGACCAGGGTTTTGCAGCACTATTTGGGATTCATGCGGCTTTATGTGTTGATGGTGTGCTTCTTTCAGTATTTTAAGTTTTTTATGTGTATCACTTTACCTCTCTTATCTTCTGCAATTGAAAAAATGAAGTGTTAAGGTAGAATCTATAATTTGCTATGCTCTGCCTTTAAGTTTGTTTGATTTTCCATGTTTTCATCTGTTTATGGAGAGTCCTTGAAAGTTTCTTTCTCTCCTTAACCTCTCACCAGTCAGACCTATCCATTCATTCTCTTTAAAGGCATCAAAACAATCGCTTACCTTGCCCCAAGTAGACCTCTGCAAAAACTGTGCCTCATCCCTACACCCAAAATTGCCTTTCCCTTGAATCAACAAAACTTCAAAAAATCAATTTCAAACTCCTTGTACTTCATACCTAGCCTAAAATTAGTTATGAATTCAGTGATCTCGACCTCATTGATTACCTTTTGCCGAGATTGACTCGGAGAGAGCCCTCTCTTGTCCTCGTAGGGCTAGCTTCGAGGCTGAGCGTGGTTTGATGTAGCCTTGAGTTTTACCTTATTTCAGACTAAGGTAGGTTTGAGTGCTAACATCACCTAAACCCTTACCATTTTGATCTATTTTCTTTAGATAGTTATCCCACTTCAACATCTTAATTGAAACTAGTTGTCCTACACATATTCATGACACCAATGAGGCAATCTTAGATTAAATTTAACCAAATATTAAATTTAATTGAATAAATAAAGAATAATTAAAACTACTTGCATGCATGAATACCTGAATGAACTCCTCTTGGTTTTGAGAATAAGTTTTTGGAGTAGTTTAATCTTGGAGCAAACCACCCTCCACTCAATGAAGAAACAATGAAGTCAACATTGACTTTGTTGTTTCTCTATTGGATTGAGGGTGTTTTTCTCCAATATTATCCAATTCCTAATTTATTCTCTATTGAACAGGGCCAACCATGCAAAGGTGGAAGATATTATGGCCCCTCCCCCTCTCCCCCACATCACTCTCAATTACCCAATACCTAATCTATCTACTACATAGGAAATAGTTGAAAGCAAGACATTAAGATACATAAAAAAGAAAATAGAAAACATTCATTCAATCATTCATAAATCCACAAATAGTTCATGTCAATAATTTTTTTCATAAAATATATGTTTACGAAATATGAAACAACGTCATGTACATAAAGAGACATATAACAATTATTCATTAACATATAACATTCATACAATCATTCATTCACCATAGACACATAATACTTCATCTAAAAAAAAACTATCATAAAAAATATGTTTTCATAATATGGTGCATGATGTTTCTAATGATATAACTATTGCAATCATTTCTTTTTCTTTTTATTTATTTTTGTTGGTCTAGTCATGTACCCATGATGTTTTCAAGGTTGTCCGAAATGTTAAATTGACATTTTTGTTATTATTCATTAATAAAAATAACATTAGAGCTTTCTTTACCTCTTGGACTAGTTGATATCATAGTTTAAAAAAGGAAACAATTACCACAATATCAAAACATAAAAGTGTAATTTTGTAGATACTTCTCATACAGAGCGTTAGTGCTGGCCAAGACAACAAATGTTGTCTCCCATCTTCATCAGTAGTGTGTATGGCATCTATGCAGGAGTATGTTTGGAATTAATAGATGCCCCAAATTCTATTGGTGAAGACGAGAGGCAATGTTGGTTGTCTTAATCAATATTAACACTGAGGAGATAATATGAAACAAAATCATTCTAATATGGAGATTCTAATATAGAAAATATGAATACATGAATGAGCTCCTCTTGGTTTCGAGAATAAATTGTTGGAGTAGTTTAATATTGGTCGAGAAAATATTCCTCCACTCAAAGAAGCAACAACGAATTCAACATTTACTTTGTTGTTGCTAAGTTGGATTTAGCATGTTTTGCTCAAATATTATCCAAAGCCTAATTTATTCTCTATTAAACAGGGCCAACCATGTGAAGGTGGAAAATATCATGCCACCAACACCCCTCACATCATTCTGAATTCCCCATTAGCCATTATATCTACTATATAGGAAATAGTTTAAAGAAAAACATTGAGATACATAAAAAAATAAATAGAAAACATCAATTCATGCCTTGATTCATAAATCCACAAAATATTTCATCTACAAATTTTATCATAAAAATTATGTTTACATAATATGAAGCAACATCATGTGCATAAATATACATATAACAATTATTCATTAACATATAACATTCATTAATCATAGACAAAAAATACTTATGGGTTTAGGGGAATAGATAAGATGGGTTTGTATAAAATATTTAGGGAAGAGTGTATTTGATAACACTTTTAGATGCTTAAAATGAGAAATTTAATAGCATTGGGAAACTAATAATTAGACATTTATCCTTCAATAGATCAGGTCTCATCCAAATGATGTGCATGAGAATTATTTTTTAAACTAGGCATCTAAATTGGTGCACCATTTCAAAAATCTAGAAACAATACTCATCATTATTAAAGACTGAAATTAACTTTCTAAATAGGGTATCTGAATTAAGTTTGAAAACACATTTTTAAAAGATCAGACCTAGTTTGAAAACTACAATATCCATACTTGAATAGGAAAAAGTAGTCTTTAACATGCATATATAAGATCTAAAGTATAAACAAGACTATAGAAGATGAGAGCTATGTTTGATGCATAGATATTCATGATTAATATTGGATAAATATTGGCATATGTGTATGTGTGTGTTATGAGCATGATACTTCTAATATCGATCAAACTAAGAAAATAGAGAATATGAATAACCTACAGAAGCCCATACCTATGAAGGAATGTTTGCAAGATCTTCCAAATACGGATTGAGGACAACAAACTACCTTCATTAAACATATACAAATTAACATAGACTTAGTGTACCACTTGAAGCTAAAGAGTCATGCAAATAGTGGAAGGCTGCAAATCTTATATATTACCAAAATTTGAATAGAACCTCAGAGCAATATTATAACATTCAATGATCATTGGAATAAAGAATTAGATGAGTTGATACACCATCCCATCAAGCATCAATATTAGTCTCAATATAGACTAGTCAACATTGTTGGAATGGTTGCTATATTAATTTCTATTGTATTTATTGTAACTAATATAAATATTAGTTGCATTTTCTAATCTATATTAGTCTAACAAAATTACAACATGTATTAGTTTTCAATTTACAACAGTTTGTGATTATGATGATAATTGAAGTACATATGAGTGTAATGTCCATGATGGGATTCATGAATTCTCCTCTGCACATTCCCCATCAATGACTATAACCTTGAATGGGATAAGACTAGTCTATCATCCCCATATCAAAATAACATGGAAGTTGAAAATTTACCATGATTGTCATCATCACTTCACATTGCCTAATAGATGAGCCCTTCTAAAAATTATATGCATGAATTTCTAGCAGACCATCCCTCTACCTAACTTATTATTGATTGTGAGAACAAGTGAACAAAGTATAATATATAACTAGCGGATATTCTCAACAAATATCCGTCAATTGTCCTTTATTCACTTGCTGTCACAATCAATCATAGGATAGGTAGAGGAGATGGCCTTCCATTAATTTGTGCATATAATTTGTAGAAAGGGTCGTTCATGAGATAGTGTGAAGTGATGATGAAAAAGATTGTAAATTATCATCTACCGGGTCATTTTGAGATGATGAGATAGTCAACAATGTAAACTTTGAAACGGGAATTATAAACTCAAAATGGGAACTTTAGTGAAAAAAACGTGAAAAAACATGAAAAACAATGCTAAAAACGAAAAGTGTGTATACTGGAACAATGAATTTTTTTAAGGGTCAATTTCAAACATATTTTAAAAATTGTAGTGAAAACGAATTTTTTGTGCAAAAATTGTGTAAAAAACACCCTAGAAATGGAAAGTATTGATACTAGAATGATGGTTTTTTTTTTTTTTTTTGGTCAATTTTCAACATTCTTAAAAATTGCGAGTAAAACCAAATTTTTATGTGCAAAAATTGTGTAAAAAACACCCTCAAAATGAAAAGTGTTGATGCTCGAATGACACTTTTTTTAGGGTAAATTTTCAACATTTGAAATAATAGTGTAAAAGATTTTATCATGGCTCCAAAAAACATTAAAATTTCAAAAGAATAATTGAAAAACAAAAATAAAATTTAAAATAAGAAAAATGAAGCAGGAGAAGAAACGATCATAAAAAATGTTATGAAAAAAATTAACCTATAAAAGATAAAAATAAAAAATTAAAAAAAAAAATATAAAATAAAATAAATAATAAGAAAAAAATACTAAAAAAAACATTTTTTTTCAATAGTATAAAAAAATAATTTTTTAAAAAGCATTAACAAAAGAACTAAAAAAAAAAATTAAAATTAAAAACATAACTAGATTAAAAAAAAATAAGAAAAAAAAAAAAACCAAAACAAAATAAAACTACTAAATTAGATTAAAAAACGTTAAAAAAAACCCTAAAAAAATAATATATATTTGAAGATTAAAAGAAAATGAAAAATATACAATATTTTCAAGTTAAAAAAAATAAAAATAAAATATATATATATATAAATATAAATATATATATATAATTTATATATTACATTATATATAAAACATTTCAAATTTTAAATTAAAAATTTTAATATTTTAAAATCTCACTTCTACATTTGATTTAAATAAAAAATAAAAAAACATTCAAAAAAAATAACATTTTTGATTTTTTTAAAAATAACAATTAAAATATTTAAAAAAATATATTATATCAAATATATATAAATAATTTTCTTTTTAATAAAATTAAACATATTTAACTTTTTTTTTTTATTAAAAAAAACAATTTTATTGGCCACTGCCCAGCCACTATGAGGGTGCGGCCCTGGGCGGCGAAGTGGCTGGGCGATGGCTATCCGATTTCGAGAATCGGATAGCCACCCCCACAGGCAGTGGGGTGGTGGCTATCCAATTTCGAGAACCGTATAGCCACCCCCACAGGCGGCAGGGTGGGCGTGGTTGGGTGGTGGTTGTCTAATTCTCGAAATCAGATAGCCATTGCCCCATTGCCCAACTGCCCATGGGAGTGGCTATCCAATTCTCGGAATCAGATAGCTATCGTCTGGCTTCCCATGGGGGCGCGACCCTGTGTGGCAGAGCTGTATGCATATATGTTTTTTAAGTTTTAATTGTAAAATATATGTTTTTTTTTAAATTTCAAAATTGGTTTTAGAAAAAAAATCATACATTATAAATTATATATATTTATATATATTATTTTTTTAAATTATAAAACATGGTTTATATATATATATATATATATATATATATATATATATATATATATTATTGAGTATATTTTGGTTTTTTTGTTCTAATCTGATTTAATAGTTTTTTATATTTTTATTAGTTTTTATTAGTTCTATTTCTTTAATCTAGTTTATTTTTTTATTTTCTATTAGTTTTCTATTAATGTTTTTTATTTTTTTCTATTTTTAGTACTTAATTTTATAGTCTTTTTTCTTTCCCAAATTCTTTTTATGGTTTACAATATAATTTTTTTCTTTAATTTTTACTGTTTTTTTGTTTTTTATTTATATTTTGTTTGCTTTTTGCTGTTTTTTTTGTCAAAAAAAAAAAATGACATAAAAAGTTTTAAAGTGTAAAAAGATGTATCGTTTAAAAAAATATCCACACTTAATGCATTAAAAAATTTAAAGTGTCAAAAATTGTTAAATTTAGGAAACAATTATTTACATTTCATGCATTAGAAAATTTAAAGTCAAAAAACAGGTCTTTTAAAAAAAGGGCCTGATGCAAAATCACCACATTTTTAAATCAACATGCAAATCACTAACATTCTAAAACATAATGTACATAAAAATATTTAAAGTGCCAAAAAATATGCTCTAAAAAATTATGTGTTCTACATCACCCCTTTTCAAAACCAGGTCACTTGTTTGCTATCTCTACGAAACGAGTAACAATATCAGTTCTTGTTTCAAAGTTTACATTGTTAGACCAATGTTAGCCCATTTAAGGCTATAATCACTAACAAACAATTTGGGGATGAAAATTCATATGTCCCACTATGGACATTACACACATATGCACTTAAATTGACATCATAATCATAAATTGTTGTGATTAGGCATTGAACCTAGAGTAGCTAGCACCTAAATTAGGATTTTTGTAGTGTGTGGTGGAGTGGGATAGCTATACAAATTAGTAGATGATTGCATGGGCTTGAATTGTGTAAAGGCTTAGTTTAACACGAGAACCTGATTATAGGTTCTTAGTATTCATAACTAAGTTAGTTGACTTATACCACGAATTTATCAAATATACAGTATTCTACACCCTCCTTGTATCACAAAAGATATGTTTACACAATATGAAACAAAATCATTCTAATTTTTTGCAATGGAAAAATCAAAACTTTTTATTAAATTAGTTTAAAGCTACATGTGCACATGCCATGAGTCATTCAACCTCTTATCGTGGCTTTTGGCACTAAAAAAACGAGCTCTAAGTAAACAAGTGTAGTCAGTTTTTATCACATTTATTTCTTTTTTTATATGAAGTTAACAAGAATATCTTTATCTTTTCCCCCTTCAGTGGTTGTAGTCTCTAGTGTAATATCTCTTGTGGTGTTCCTAGTCCTACAACTATGCTATTGCAAGTGGGGTCTAGCATCAACTGTAATAAGAAACAAAAGTTAAATTCATATTTACATTTATTATTATTACAAATGTTTTATTAATAAAAAGAGTAGTAGAGTGTTCTTTACCAACTTCGATAATGGAGGGAAGTGGAATACTTTTGGATGTGGCCATATGTTCCTCCTCTTCTATAGCCACATATTGTACATGCTCTGGTGTAGAAACAAGAAAGGATATAATTAATACACCATTTTCATTTAAATATTTTTAGTTGTATTCCATACTACAATTTTTTTATAACACATGAAATACCTCCAGTATCGAGTTGAACATCAGTCTCAAGATCAGGCACTCCATTGTTAGTAGGCTCATGTGTTGTATCTACATTGTTTGCCTACTTTTTACAATCAAGCACAATACTCTAGGGCCAAAAATAATAACCAATAGATGTTACAAGTAATGATTTATAAATGTTATTCATTTCTTTTATTTTCCTAAGTATTATGTTGGGTTCTGGAAGATTGTGAAGACAGTGATCTTGTCCTCCATTCAACCACAACTTGATAACCGTACTTAAAAGAAAGCTTTAGTTATTCCTCCATGGGAGCCTCTTTGAATTGTGTCACTTGCAAATTTTCATTAGAACATGATTTTTTCTTCTTTTGTGATATTAAATTAAAATTGTTAACAATTTATAATTTAGATGCAAATTAATCTTTTGTAAACTTAAAATTTTTGTGGCTAGTTTTGAGTAACCACCTGGGCCATTATGATGTTGCCCATGTTTGGCTATTCTAGCCTATGTGGCTTTGGAAGTATCTGGGAACCTATATTTAAAACATTGAAAAACTTAATTAGAAGTTGCAATGATGATAAAGAATCATAGTTACATTATTAAACGTGCCTCATACCTTCATGTTTTGGGTGGATTCTTGCTTTCTTTTTGAAGTTCCTTCTTGTGTGCACCTTCCATGATCGATCTCCTCTCCATCTCTCTAACCAATGGAGGAATCTCATGAGACCTAGACTTTTCCAATTGAGACTTATATTGGTCACACACATATTTTAAATGTAGGCTTTCCTTTGAGTTAACTTCGTATTTGTGGAAGGTACCATTTCTGAATAGGAAAACCATCATGTTAATAAGTTCCTCTTTTAAATTGGAACTTTGGGATTTCTAGTTCGTGGGAATGGACGACCCAAATATTTCCATGGTTATGTGATACAAACTCCTATAACATACATCATTTCCTACGAAAAAATATTATGATTATTTTTAAATAATCATAGAATATACGCTAGTTTCATTTTGCTTGTACTTAATATTTAAAACACTTCTTAAATACCTAGAAGTATCTCTATTTTCATAGGGACATTGCATCATTTACCAAAAATGTGATCGAATATGATCCCATGCTAGTAACATGGGAAAATATAGGAAAGCTCATTTTAAATTGTGTCATTGTATCATGCCATGCTCTGCATCCACACCATCATGTGTGGATCCTTATGTACATTGTTTAGTGGTGCAGGTCATGATGTGGGTGGTTGAGTTGTTGTACTAGTCTCAATGATAGGTGACTCACTCACAGATGGAGTAGCAACGATGTTATTAACGCTGACCCAACCCAAAGTTGTAGCATGAAGGTCAAACTTTGCCAAAAACTCTTGTAAAATAAAGAGTTTTTTTGATAAAGGATGAGATAATTAAATAATAAACAAATAATTGGGATAATTAAATGAGTTTCTCACCCCATATTGACAAACTTGTTGCAACAAGGCTTTGATTTTGCCTTTTATCGCATATGTCTTAGGTTCAATCAAAACTAAATAATCAAGTTTCTTATTTTCTTTGAATTTAAGTGTCGTTATTGCTCGCATTGGATTGGTGGACATAAAAATTGCATCATCAGTAACATCTTACTTGCGAGCATATGTGGACTACTCTAAGGTTGGTGCCTTCCCCTTATCACCTTGTTTATCAAATAAATATAATTTTCAATTCATCCACAATTAATCATCATTATATTCAGAAGAAAACCATTACTGACATATGTTTAAATTTATATTGAAACTTTATGTAGTAAATGAAAATCATAACACACAATAGACATTTCTTACAAGTTGGGTAAAATTGAATACATACTACCCCCATAATAACAATATTTGTATTTATTCTATTCGAACTGTAATCAATGAACAAATATTCCCCTCCGACTATTGATTTAATGGCACATACGAATACATTATTTCCTTCATGTCCCTTGAATATTCAAGTGGGTTTCTTATCTGTGGTGATTGACCACATACTATTTATAAACCCTACAATATTCCCTGTTGCTTTCGACCTTCCATCAATATACATAGTTTCACCTTTATTTTCATAATTTTCTTTTAGTTGTATATAATTTGCGGCCACTCCATATCTTCGCATACTTTTGTTATATTGGACTAGTGACACCCAATCATTGTAGTTGTAACATGGTCTAACATATGACATTAATTCAGTTAATCCTCCATAAAATACCTTTATGCCATCCATGGAAAATAGCCCCAAACCATGTAGTGACAATGGGGCAATGTGATATATTATCCTTTCATTGACAGAAAAATCAATGCTTATTTCAGGAAGATCCTCAAGTGCTCATTTTTTCACTAGATGTTTGTATCTTAAGGTAACCTCGATGTCATCTATGCTCTCATTATCATAAAAACATGACCCCACTTTAGTGAGGAAAAATTCCATGCGTCTATGGAATTTTATTTTAATCTTTTAACCTGTATTTGATCTTCCCCTGTTAGACGACGTAGCATATGTTTGGACAATTTATTCTATCCTACCTAAACTTCAATCACTCAACGAAGATAGATCTGAAAAATAAATGTTTGGTTGAATGTCCTATAACACCATCAAATGAGAGAAACTATTAGTGAGTGTCATAAGGGATGTTGAGAAATGTCTAAGAAATTTATTTATAGCCGACCACCACTTCATGCATGCCCCATAATCCACAACCACCAATTCTACCACACTAGTGCTCCAATGATATTATTCACCATGACATGAGTCCCTCTTCTATAATATACTATTATTTTATATATTAGTTTCCATTGAATGATGTTAAAAATGGACACATGTGTTGATTATGATAGGATTCAAAAGTTTTAACATTGATCAAAGAGTTAATTGCTAACTTTTGTCATCTCAAAAGACCTTATGACCCTATACATATGAAATCCTCTTTGTCTCCAAGCATCTACTAAGGATTTATGGTCCCATTCATAAAATTATCCTATAATATATGGGAAAAGATACTAGTGAATTTTTCATATCCTATTGATGATCCATATTATGGAACTTCTACTAAGATTGATTATTATTGGGTATGTGTTATATTCTTTCCATGACTAGATGCAAGCATTGTATGTTGTTTTGGTCACAACCCCCCTTGTTTGGGGGTTTGTAGGGGGCTACCACCCCCTTGTGAGGGGTCTGAGGCAACTCCCCAAGATTTTCCTTTTTATGCAGACCCAATAATAGTTGGGCAGACCTAAGGATGGGGGTTGGGCCCAAAGATGGTGAGCAGACCTACCCATGGTTTTGTGCATGGGTTTTGCACATGGTTTTGGGCATGATGGTTTTCATCCCATGGTATTTTGTAGATTTGGTCAAGGAAACTACGGTTATGTTCTAATCCAATGTTATGGATTGGGGTTAATGAATGATTTGACATGTAATAACGTTATATATATAATATATACTATATATATATATATATATCTATATGTATTGTAACATTGAAAGGAACATAATGAAAATAAAATTTGGTAGTCTTGGTTTTGGGATCTAGGGGAAAACCTCTGTGTATATTTGTTTCATGTTCTCTCCATTGTATATTTTCTATTTTTAAGAGTTTGTTTATAGGTAATTTTTGTATAGGGTTAAAATCTACATTTGGTATCAAAGTTATTTTGGCTTTAAGGGGACACCTTTGCTATTGAGGGGTTTTGCTCGGGTGTGTGGTAGACCTTGTTCAGTGGGATATCTATGGGATTGGTTCTTGCGATGAAATAAGATGGCAAGGGGTGGAAAAATAAAGATCGAGAAATTTGTTGGTCAGTGTTTTGAGATGTGGAAGCTCAAGATGGAGGATATATTGGTGGACCGAGATTAGCAAATTGTTGTAGATCTAGGAACAACATCGACAAGAATGTTGGCAGAAGACTAGGTGGAGTTAGATCACAGGGTGAAGAGCACAATACGATTGTGTCTCTCAGATTCATTACTTTTTAATGTATCATGGGAAGCTACAATGAATAATTTGTGGGTCAAGTTAGGGACTTTGTACCAATCTAAGCCTCTCGTGAATAAATTGTTCCTACAGAAAAAGCTATATAACCTAAGCAAGAAGGATTGAGATTCATTAAATGAGCATCTAAATGCCTTTAATACTGTGGTAAGTCAGTTATTATTTATTGATACAAAAATTTGAAATGAAGATAAGTGCATCAATTTGCTATGTTCTCTATCAGATTCGTGGGATAGTTTGGTTGTTGTAATAGGTAGCAATACAACTACCTTGATGTTTGATGAAATAGTCTCATCCTTGCTATCAGAGGAGATGAGGTGGAACAATATGGAGAGCCAAAATGGAGATGCCTTGTTTGTATGAGGACAATCGCTGAATAGAAACATAAATGAGTCCTTGAGTGGGAAATCTAAATCTCCAGGAACACCTGTAAAGATGTGTTGGAAATGCAAAAAAGAAGGGCACTAAAAAAATGATTATATATCTAAATCTCTTGAAAAA
Source organism: Pinus taeda (assembly GCA_000404065.3). Taxonomy (NCBI): domain Eukaryota; kingdom Viridiplantae; phylum Streptophyta; class Pinopsida; order Pinales; family Pinaceae; genus Pinus; species Pinus taeda. Next base: position 20,125 of record APFE031656337.1, read on the forward strand.
GGAAAGGGATTTGATGATTCTCTTTCTATAGAGGTGAAAACCACCTCAGATGAAGGTGGGGATGTGTACTTGGCTTCTTCCTCAAGTACACATGTAGATAATGAGATATGGTTGATTGAATTGGGTGCATCCTTTCACTTCACTCCCCATAGGGAGTGGCTCTGTGAGTATGAGAAATATGATGGTGGTGATGTATTCTTAGGGAATGATAGGAAGGCTAGAATCCTCAGATGTAGAAAATTCAAGATGAAGTTGCAAGGTTGAATGATTAGAACACTTCATGGTGTTCTGCATACTCTTGCATTGACCATAAATATGATTTCTGTAAGCAAGATGGATGATGCATGTGTAAACACAATGTTTGAGAAAGATACATGTAAGATGGTTCGAGGAGCACTGGTATTGATATGGGGAGTTTAGAATGGAACTTTGTACAATTTTTTGGGTAACACTATTATTGATGGGTGCAACAACTATGTGGTTAGTGAAAGTGGAACAGAAAATCTAGTTGTCTTTGGAGAAAAGACTATGTTATGGAATCAAAGGCTTGGACATATTGGAGAGAAGGGTCTTCAAATATTACATGGTAATGGTATCTCTAATTTCTCTCTGGATTTCAATTTTTGTGAACATTGTGTATATGGGAAGCATAATTGGGTGAGTATCCCCTTTGGTGCTAACAGGGCGAAAGGGGTATTAAAACTTGTTCACAGTGATGTTTTTGGACCTATGTCGGTTCCATCATTGGGTACGTCTATGTACTATGTCTCAGTTATAGATGAATTATCAAGGAATACGTGGATATATTTACTTAGGAACAAATCTGAAGTATTTGACATGTTTAGAGAATTTAAGGCTCTGGTGGAAAATCTGACACAGAAGAATATCAAGGTGTTAAGGAAAGATAATGGTGGAGCGTTCTGCAAGAAGGAATTTGAAGTGTTTTGTAAGAAGTGTGGTACAACATGGTAGAAGACTACTCCATACACACCTCAGAAAAATGGAGTTACAGAAAGAATGAATAGTACATTCATGGAAAAGGAAAGTAGAATGCTTAGTGGTTTCGGGTTAGGACAAGAATTATGATCAGAGGCATTGGAGACTGCATGTTACATAGTTAACAATCACCTTCATCAATGTTGAAAGATAAGACTCCGCATGAGGTATGGAGTAGTAAGAAACCCTCTCTTTCACATATGTCAGTATTTGGATGTGATGCATATGTACATGTTCCAAAGGAGAAAAGAACCAAGTTGGATAGTAAATCTGAAAGATGCATCTTTATTGGGTATAAGGATGGTTTAAAAGGTTATAAACCTTGGAACCCTGTAACAAGGAAGGTTGTGTACGACCGATATGTTGTGTTTAGAGAGGTGAAAGATGTTATTAAACATGAATCCTACCAAAGGAACCTGATAAGGTAGAGTTTGAGCTAAAGGAGTAAGAATCAAACTCTACAACAAAACACAAATTAGAAGAGGAAGAGCCACAAACTCTAGTTTTAGAAGATCAGTTTGAGAGAGAAGGAAATTATAAAGGTATAGTCCATATTATTTTTGTTTAAATTTTTCTTTATCTATTACTGATGATGATCCCATAACTGTCAGGGAGGCAGTAGATTCACAGGATGAAAAACATTAGAAAGAGGCCATGGTTAACGAAATGGCATCTTTGGATAAAAATGAGGCTTGGGATCTGGTGGAGACAAGAAGGAAACCCATTGGAAGGAGATGGGTGTCTATGAAGAAGGTGAATGCAGAAGGGAAGGTGGTGAAACAAAAATCCCAGTTGGTAGAAAAAGGCTATTCCCAGGTACTGAGAATTGATTTTCGTCATATTTTTTCTCCTCTTACCAAGTTAGCTTCTATTAGATTACTTTTATCTATTGCTGCTACTTTTAATTTTGAGGTAGAAAAGATGGATGTGAAGACAAAATTTCTTCATGGAGATATGGAAGAAGATATCCATATGAAGAAACCTAAAGGCTTTGCAGTGAAGGGTACAAAATAACTAGTTTGTAGGTTAAAAATGTCTTTATATGGGTTAAACCAATCACCAAGGATGTGGTATCATAAATTTGATACATATACATAAGGACTTGATTTCACCAGAAGAAAAGCTAATCAATATGTGTATTTTAAATTAATTGGTGACCGTATTATTTATTTGGTCTTGTATGTGGATGATATGTTCCTGATTGGAAATGACAAGGAAATTATCTAGGCTTTGAAGACCCAATTTTCCTCCAAATTCAACATGAAGGATCTTGGTGCTACAAACTATATTTTGGGCATGTAAATTAAACACGACCAAGAAACGAGGAAGTTTTGGTTAAAAAAAAGGAAGTATGTCATGAAAATATTGTAGAGGTTTAATATGAAGGACAATAAATTAGCGAAAGTTCCTATTCATGTAGGTGTAAAATTATCTGTTGAACAATGTCCTAAGACACAAGAAGTGGAAGAGGACATGTCCCATGTTCCATATGCGAGTGCAGTCGGTAGCCTCATGTATGCAATGGTTTGCACAAGACCATACATTGAACATGCAGTGGGAGTATTGAGCAGGTTTATGTCAAAACTAGTGAACGAGCATTGAAAAATATCGAAGCAGGTTGTCAAGTATTTGCGTGGCACTAATAATCATGGTTTGTGCTACCAATGGATACTAAGATTGGACAGAGTTTTGGAAATTCATGGCATTTTTGATGCAGACTGGGCTAGAGATCTAGATCAAAGAAGATCTATAAGTGGGGATGTCTTTAGCCTATTTGGAGGAGAAATAAATTGGATGAGTAAGAGGTAATATGTAGTGGCACTTTCAACTATAGAGGTTGAATACATGAAAACCATTCATGCAAGCAAGAAAGAAGTTTGGTTGCAGATTGTGTTCAAGTATGGGGTTCGTTCAACGATCTATAAGGATAGACTGTGATAGCCAAAGTGCAATTTTCTTGGCTAATAACCTTGCTTATCATTCAAAGACAAAGAACATTGATGTTCAGTATCACTTTGTGAAGGATATGGTTGAGGAGAAAAAGGTGTTGCTGGTAAAGGTGGACACTTTGAAGAATGTTGTAGATGCATTGACGAAGTCTGTGAGGACTAAGAAGTTTTCTTCGTGTAGAGAAACAATGGGCATTGCAAGCCTTGACCAATGAAAAAGCTCTCCTCTAACCCCCTGTGTGGAAAGAATACAACAAGTGAAAGAATGTTGGGTGTGTGTTATATTCTTTCCATGATTAGAGGCAGGTGTTGTACAGTATGTCGGGCACAGTTAACAGGGGGCAGTAGCCCCCCTATCGATCATCCAGGGAGGTGCCCTAGGATTTTATTTTATGTAGAGCCAATAATATTTGGGTGGACCCAAGGATGCGGGGCAGACCCAAATATGGTGGGAAAACCTACCCATGGTTTTCTGCATGTGTTTTGACATGGTTTTCGACATGACGGTTTTCTGCCCATTGTATTTTGTAGATCCGATCAATGAAACTATAGTTATGTTCTAATCAAGGGTTAATGGATTGGGATTTATGAATTCTATGGTATGTATATATATGTATTGTAACATTGAAAGGAACATAATGAAAAATCAATCTGGTAGTACCAATTTTCGGATTTAGGGGAAAATCTTTCTGTATATTTGTTTTATGTTCTTGCCATTGTATATTTTTTGTTTTAAAGAATTTGTATGTGGGTAATTTTTGTACATGGTTAAAACCTTTAAGATGAAGTCATATTATCAACATGAATAGAAGAAAATACCACCCAAGGTATGGAAAAATAAAATTACTTCTTCTGAAAACAGTGGTCTAACATTGTATGCAGGAGTTCAAGAGGATCTATGGCACATTGATAGCGGGTGTTCGAAGCATATGATAGGTGAAAAATATATTTTCGTCTCTTTTAATGAAATTAAGAAAGAAATGAATGTGAATTTAGGGTGAAATAATGAATATGGGTTACACTTTTGGGCCAAATGTGGTGATGACATTTCAAGTTTTCCCTCTTTTATCGAATTGCACCCCTCAAAATTCATATAAGAACTATGAACTTTGATTTAGAGTAAAAATAAAATATTTGGATAATTATGTTGTTGTCCTAATGATATTTTTGGCAAAAAAATTTAGTGTCATATAATCTCTCAATTTTCCATTAAATGCAATGTATGTCCTTTCAAATTTTCACAAAACGTGAGAGATATGAGTGTGTTCACGTAACATAACTTAGTCTAA
>APFE031656337.1:24368-102440 GCA_000404065.3 Pinus taeda
TAATATTTCAATTGGATTTTGGAGAGACAGTGTTAACGTAAGATTTTTTTCAACTCTTTAAACAAATTTAAAAACCAAGAGTAATATATTGAAGAGGACGCATAAACAAAGATAGTGTTATTTTTTGAATTTTTTTCATTTCCTATATATTATGTTATTGATTTTTTATTTAGCCCCTTTGAAACTATCTAAAAACATTTCAAGCATTATGTTTAAAAGGAATTAGATGAAAAATATCATATGAATTCAAAAGTGTAAAATTATTATTCCATTAGATAGAGGATTCTTTGACGAATCCAATGTGATCAACTTTGCCACTTATGGACAATTTCTTCCATAAATCTGCTAGGGTGCAAATTGGGGTTGAAGAGAAATCTAAAGAAGAGGTGTTGAAACTATAATTTTTAGGACTTCAAGATATTGATCGAGTGCTTTAAATGCTTGATTGAGCACTTAAATTCAAAATTAAAATTTCTTGATTGAGCTTTAAGGAGACCCTCAATCGAGCGATGTACATGGTTAACCAATGGCTCAATCAATCTCGAGGAATCGATCGAGCCATTAAAAAACTACCCCGCCCATAGTCTTACCAACTTTTTATTAATCGTATTAATGGTGAATCATATGGATCAAAGGCTCGATCAAGCCTCTATTGTCAACATATAGTTTAGTTTCTAAATTCAATTATGTAAAAAAAAATAAACATTATTTCATAGAGTAACAATAGAGCGTGGACATTACACAATTATTCACAACAAACATGGAAAATTGGAGATTTGGATCTAGAAAAGGAAATAAATTTCCATCCATAGAGGAAATATGAGAGAAATCTATAGAGAGGATGAGAAAAATATGTCACACATTGAGAGAACAAGAGGTTCATGCAAATACATGTAATTCAAATTGTCTCACTTCTCATATTACTTGTTCTATGTTGTATGCATTAAGAAATATGATTGAAAACTAGAAACAAATGTTGAATGAAACAATAAAATTAAGATAAAATAAGCATTGAAAGTAATACCATGTAGTTAAAAAGTGAGATGTAACAACAACTATAGAAAACCAGTTGAAACCATACAAATTATTGAAAACTGCTTGAAACCATATAAATTATTGAAAACCAGTTGAAACCATGCAAACTATCGAAAACTACTAACCATGGTTCATTGGAATTTTTGGAAACCACTTGAACTCATGCAAATTATGAAGAACCTTTGAATTGTAATGGTTTAAGATAACCCAAAAAAACTAAGGACATGATTGAATCAAAGAAAACCATTGGAACATAATTTCCATATATTATTGATATGAATTACAATTCATGGAAATTGATTTACAAGAGGGATTAGAAAAAATGGTTATCGAATAGGTCCTCCAAAGCCTATAAACATTAGTGTGATTAATTTTTGATATCCAAAGTAGGAGTTAAAAGAGAGAAAGTGTGGCAAGGTCTAGAAGGAACAAGAATATCTCTACTTCCAATGTGCATGAACTAAGAAGACATTGTTTTTTAAACATATACTTAACAACGTTAAAATTTCATAACATTCATCATTATATATAACATTTAATGGTTCTTTGAATCCTCAATGATGATCCCTACCTTTGAAAACCTCACAAATTTCTTCTTTCAATTCTCACATGAAGGTTATGAAAATTTTTTAAAAAGAAAAAGTTTTTTAAAGACACACAAAGTGTAGTGTAGATTGGTGCTTGCAAAAAAAGGAATATATTGTTACATATAACTATAATTCTCCATGGAAGACTCATGTGATTAATCAATATTAAATTCATAAATAATAAATGCACAAGAAATAAATTAGCATGCATGTATTGGTGATATGCTAGAAATGTTTACAATGTTAATCTTCTTAGACTGTTTCTATCTAATGCTGAGTAAATTCATCTAGTTGTTTCTCAACATATGTAATCGTGAAATATATTACAAAATATGGTTTAAAAGTTAAAAAGAGTTATTTATTTTAAACATTGTCAAGATTTCATGAAAATAATTGAAAACATTAAAGACATTGGATATCCATCTTTGCAAGTGCATAAAAAATGTTCCTTATACAAACATGTAGATTTTTTAATCCTCTTACCCCTCCTTGTGCCCTACTTGATTGTTGTCCTAAAATTTCCATGTACATTCTCCAAAAAAAACACTCAAATCATTTATGCCCTTATTCACTACAAATGATAATACTGTACATTCATTGTTGATAAGACCTTGAAGCATCTTCCTTGTTCTCTAAATGCATCAAAACCTTTATCCCTTGATTTCTTTTTGTTTGATTATCAACAATTTCATTTCCCTTTTCATCCCAAATTTCTTTCACTTTTCATTTGGAATTGTGAAAGTTATGATAAGTTATTCCTTTAAGAAATATATTCTTACTATTGTTTTAATGTATTTTTAGTTACATGTTTTAAAAAGTTAAATGATATAGTTCTTCTAATGAAGAATTTTTTTTCAAACTAATTTGATTTTGTATAGTAGGCTTTCAAATATTAACATACTTGAAAATTAGCTGAATAAATTCCTTATTATATCATGGAGTGTGTATTTATGTATTGTTTGGTTTTTCAGTCACAGTTTATCTTATAATTGATTAAATTTATATGAATTTATAGTGATATATTTTGTTTTATCTGATGAAATAAATTTGGCCCTTCAATTTGGTAATCACTAGCTTGATTTTTCAAGAGTCTCCCATCTCTCAAATTCAAAAGGTTCACAACATCATTAAGTTCTTTCAGTAATAATTCCCTCTCAATCAAGGAAAATTTTAAGGATGAAATTTATCTTAAAGTTTAGAAACCTTGGCGAATCCCACTAGTCCATAACATGAAATCTATAAAATGCTTGGAGATATTTTTGTAAAAATATTCAAATCTATAATATTTTAATATAGTCTATATATAATTTTTTGGCAATTTTTAGGGTAAATTAATTTCATTTTATAAAATTAGGGAGAATTATTTTTACAAAAAAATGGAAATTAGTGAATCTTGTTTTTGGAAAAAGTATAGAAAATTATCCCATGGGTGAATGTTAGCCCCTAAAATTTTCCCTGCTCTCAATATGTACATTTAAAAGTTTCATATATAGGAATTTAAACTTAATTTCTATTAGTAGATTTGGTTCAAAAACCTTGCAAATTATTATATAAATCAGTAGATTTAAACAATTGACATTGGATTTAAATAATTGAAATGTTTGGTATATGATATATTTGAACAAAAATATAATACTTTCCTTGTTACAGTAGGGATCACTTTTAGTTTGGGATTTATATCTAGTCTTTTGAACAAATAAAAAATTGTTGCTAAGAATAAGTAAATTTGAAAAATTCTTGAAATCCTTCACTTTATTGTCGAACTCACTTTTAGTTCAGGATTTATATAGTCTCTTGAAGAAATGAAAAAAAAATCTATGAAGAACTAATTATGAAAAAGCTCAAATGCTTCACTTAGTAAATGGAGACAATACTCTTATGATCTATCAAATTAATTTTTAAAAGCTTTACAATATTGTATTTTATTAACCATTTATAGAAATATATTGTTGAGGCTCCATTTTGTCCAGATTATAATGCCTTTTGATGAATATGCTTGTACTAGGTGATTATAATCATTATTATCCTTTTTATGCACTATTGGGTTATTTTCTAGATGTATTCAGAGGTAACAATTATTGATTTATGAGTTCTTCTTGTTTTTTTAATTTGAAAAGTATTTAATGTGAAAATGTCATTAATTGTAGGCTCTCTTTGTGGCAGATGAACAATTCTTATTCTAACAGTGCGGTTCCTATACCAGCAGTGCAAATCCTATTCTCACCTCCACGATTTTCATACTTCGGGTTGTCATGATAGAAAACGAGCATATGAGTTTTGGGGAGAAGATGCTCGAGATGGTAATGTGTTCCCTTGATCACACCCAGGTCTTCTAGATAACACACAGAGTGAAAGTCAAAGAATACGGTGAGATTATTTCTAGAAGCCACAAAGTCATTAGAAGCGTGATAGTTTCATGGAAAAGATCTCATGACTCAACACTGGTCATTGTGATTGTTAGCCCTAAGATGTAGTGCTGACTTTTGGAAGGACAAAGAGGGGCTCGATCTGGTCTACTCTTCTCAAAGGGGCCCCACTAGGTCATTTTTCCCTTTTCTCCTCTTACCTGCCCAATTGCTAGCCTTCCTGTTTCCTTCGTTCACCCTCTAACCCCGACAAAATACTCCCTTTTGGCCTTAGCTCATAAAACCTCACCCATATGGCTTGCACGCCTATAGCACATTTCCCAAAGACATCTTGTACCTTCACCGCATCTTCACCATTGATTTTTCGTCGCCAATCCAATGGCCCATATTGCACCCAATAAAGGCAACCTGCCTGATCAGCCTCCACCGTCAGATCACCTCCACCAGATCTAACCGTCCTGACACATATTGTGAGGACAACTAGCATGGACAATACCCATGTTATATGGGTTGTATTTTCTCTCTCATCCACTTCTACGTGTCAGCTGTTGAATGGAGGCACGCAATTATTGACACTGAGCATTTACTGCCTAATGTCCACACAATGAAAACCATTACTGCCCAAGCTAAACCATCCCATCCATTATCATCACACATTTCCGCTGCCCGATAACTATCTAATCTACCCATTGAAGATCCAATGGCTTGGATAGGTCCCGCTCTCACCATCACCGATAGCCTCTGTAAACTGATCTCCACCACACATCTCCTCGATCCAACGACCACCAGCCATGACCACCCTCGCTGTTCATCTACCCATGCACTCCATCCCCATGACTAGTCTGACCCCAACAACTGAATTAAATAGAGAGCATGGACAAATGGAGAAAAGGACATGACACAACTCAACAACTGAATTAAATAGTTATGGCACTCCTCTTCCATGATCAATCCAACCGCCTGAAGGACAGCACAACACCAGAACTGATTAGGTATTCGTAATGGAGAAAGCAACTATGTTCAAAGAAGTTATCAGACAGTTAATGGTAGGTGGTGGTAAATTAAGACCCCTCCATTCCTAAACGGCTAAGATCCATTGTAATGATAGATTATAAATAGCCAGAAGAAAGATGTAATCAAGGTTGGCATTTGATGTAAGGTTCAAATTCTGGAGATCATAGACACTCTGTAACTTGCAACGTCTCATCTTCATTTTTAGTAATGCAAGCTTCTTTTGCTGTTACATGGTCACTGTCCATTTCTTCTTTGTTCTAAGCTTGTGCCTGTGGTGTTGTATTCATGATTGCTTCCATGTTTAATACTAGATAACTGTCATCTTATCTTTGCATTGATAGATTAAATCTATAAGTTTCTTTATGGGTTGCAGTCGGCCATCACATGGTTGTGTGTATCTGCTGGTGTGGTCATATTCTCCATATTCACATAATTCCCAGATAGTCAAGCATTGGTGGTCTAAGGCCTTGTAGTTTGAGGGTGTTCATGCATTTCTAGAGTGAAAACAAAGTAGAAGTGGTTTTTTGGCTTGAACCAAACCATCATCCCTTCCAATAAACTTCTGCAAAAATAGTTTAATTTATATGTTACTAGGCATCTCCGAGCTACAACCTAGGAGAGCTTCTTGGATCACTAACATAATTGGCACCATTGCTGGGGAGAGGAGATTGAAACTTCCCTAGGAGAATGACACAGATCTAGCTTTGATGATAGACAAATTCTGGACACATTTTTGGTTGTAATCATCTATATGGCGACTCTATTGGAGGCCGAAACTCTTGGTGACTCCACATTGCAGTTCTAGCTCAGTTTGTGAGGCATACTCGCAGAAATCCTCAAAAATCACTAGCTGACCTAGTACCTGACGCTGAGAAGATTATCAAGGAAAGAAAGGCATCACAAAAGGGAGCATTAGGATGAGGTAAGCCTAAACAATATTATGCATCTCTACAAGAAAGGGTTGTAATAGAGCACATACATATTGAGAATATAGCCTATAACACTAGTAGTGAGGAAATTTTTTTAGAGATTCATAAAGCTCCTTATTCTTTAGGTCCTCCTTTAGATTTCAACACAAAGAAAACCTCCCCTCCAGTCCACCATATTCCTTTAGCCCTGTCAGTCATTTCTCAACTCCTTATCTTTCAGATAACCAACATTCTTTCATCTACCCTGGTCATGGCAGGCCCACAAGCACCCATCAAAATTGAAAGAATCATAGTTGCTAGGTATGGGCCCTTAGTCATGTCTACTCCTTCGAATGTAATTCCTGTTGGAGAATATCAGAAATACATGCCTAAGTTCACTGGGGCTGAAGGGGTTACAATTGAAGAATATCTCGAGTCATTATATAGCTATGTTGATAACCTATATATTAGTAAAGATGATGTGTGGATGAGGATATTCGTCCAAAGCCTAGATGGAGAGGCTACAAAATGGTTCAAAGAATTGACCCTTAGGTATATAGCATACATTGAGGCTTGAGATGATGTGTTCGCAAAGCATTGGGGGGATAAGAAAGACCTGCTCTATTATCATAATGAGTTTGGCAACCTGTAAAGGGAAAATGGTGAGTCATTGTTTGATTTCAAGAAAAGGTTTAACCGCATGTATAGCAAGATACCAGCCGAAGTGAAACCCAACCCTACCTCTGCTAAGCTCACCTATGCCAATGCCTTCGATTCCTATTTCTATTTACTATTTAGGGAGAGAAGATGTGCTTCTTTTGTTCATATGCAAGATGCAGCCCTAGAAGTAGAATCAAACATCATGGCTACAGAAAAGCTCAAAGGTAATGCTGATAGAAGAAGATAGAGGGGTGAGCCCTCATCATATTCATATCCCAAGATCGATAAAATGGCCAAGATGATAGAGTCATTAGCCTCTGAAGTTTCTAAATTAAAATTTGAGAAGCATTCTGGGAAATCAAGGGTTCCTAATACCTTTTCTCTTCCAAATCCAAATCCATATAGAAGAGAAAATGAGCAATTGCAGATTTTGCAAAGAAACAAAGATGCCAATGAAGACCAAAGGGTGAAGACCCCATTTCAAAATGTATTCATGGAGGAGGAGCAGTTTGATGAAGAGTATGAGGTCCATTGCATGGAAGACAAAGGAAATGCCACTTTTTTAACCAAAGCTGCCTATGAGAAGTCATTATCCAATGACAGAATCAGCCAAGAGTGAGACAAAGAAGCTGTTCTGCAAACTGAATATCAGTAGAGATATAACCTGAGATCAAGGATGAGTAATGGCAAAGAAATCCCTGTCCAAATAGTTGTTTTTCCTGTAGAAAAACAAGCTAATAAGTAGAAGGAACCAATAGTTGATCCTATCATCCTCAAAGCTCCAGCCATAGAGGTAAGAGGCCTTGACATGTCCCCTTCTTCTTTCAGTTTTCAATCATAAATTCAAAAGCTAAGAATACCTATGCCTCTGATTGAACTAGTGAAGAATGAGTCCTTCAAAGCATCCATCCTTGAGGATCTTGAGCCTAAAGCAATCCAAACCTCCAATGACAATGTAGATCTACAAGATGACCAACTAATAGTTATTCTCAGCCCAAGCATTGAAAATTGTGAAGACAGATCCCCATCATGCTATGTTTCTCTGTCTATTTATGATGAAATCCTTCATAATTGTCTTCTGGACACTGGAGCCAGCCATAATCTAATGCCTAAGGTTGTCATGGATAATCTCTGTCTTGACATTACCAAGCCTTATCAGTTGGCCTCTACGCAGCTTAAAAAACTAGTTTTCCAGATCACAGAGGAAGAAGGTTCACATATTTGGGACATGTTCTTTGATGGGGCTTGCTATAAGGAAGCTATAGGAACAGGTGAAGTCCTTGTGTCCCCCACACAAGAATGCATTGATTCATCCTTCATATTAACTTTTCAGGTCACAAATGACATACGAGAGTATGAAGCAGAACTTATCATTCAGCAGGTGTGCCAAACCTTCCGAGCAAAACATCCAAGGCTGAAAGCATACAGAGATAAGGTGAAATATAGACCATATCTGCCTGATAATACCGAATATTGGAAAGTTTTTGAAGTAAAGGATCAAATCAATAGGCTTTTACAAGTCTTTGATGAATTTGCGGATATGCACATTGACCAAGACAAAGAAACCTTTCATAGAAAGGAAAAAAGGGTCATTTTTCAGTTTAATGGTTGTTTTCTCAAAAGGAATGCTTTAAAGGAGGGAGAAATTGTTTTTCATGGCCTAACCAATGGGTAGTTTTTGAAAGTTTATTTTGTTTAAGGCTTTCAAGCCTCAATATTGTAAATATGCTATTTTTCAAAGTTTAGTGTAGGCTTATATAGACTCCATGCTCAATGGAATACTAAACAATATTGTTGATCTTGTTTTTTATGAAAAAGGCAGTGGTCTATGGTTCTTGAAACCTCACAAGGAGGATTTCATCCCCAGAAAGAGCCACTGTTAGCCCTGAGATGCAGTTCTGACTTTTGGAAGGACAAAGAGGGGCTCGGTCTGGTCTGGAGTTCTTAAAGGGGCCCCAACTAGGTCATTTTTCCCTTTTCTCCTCTTACCCGCTCAATTTCTAGCCTTCCCGTTTCCTTCGTTCACCCTCTAACCCCAACAAAATACTCTCGTTTGGCCTTAGCCCCAAGCACAAAGCCAAATACTCATAAAACCTCACCCACATGCCTTGCGTGCCTATAGCACATTTCCCGAAGACATCTCGTACCTTCACTGCATCTTCGCTGTTGATTTTTCCCCACCAATCCAATGGCCCATATTGCGCCCGATAAAGGAAACCTACTCGACCGACCTCCACCGATAGATCACCTCTCCTAGATCTAACGGTCCTCACACATATCATGAGGACAACTAGCACGGAATACTCGCGTGATATGGGCGGTTTTTTCTCTCTCGTCCGCCGCTATGTGTTAGCCGTTGAATGGAATCGCGTGACTCCTGACACTTACCATTTACCACCAGATGTCTGCGTGATGAAAACCATTACCGCCCAAGTTAAACCACCCCGCCTGTTATCGCCGCACATCTCCATCACCCGATAACTGTTCGATCTACCCATTGAATATCCAACAGCTTGGATAGGTCCCACTCTCACCATCATTGATAGCCTCTGTAAATTGATCTCCACCACACATCTCCTCGATCCGACATCCACTATCCATGACCATCCTCAACCGTTCATCTACCCATGCACTCCATCCCCATGACTAGTCTAACCCCAACAACCGAATTAAATAGAGAGCATGGCCAAATGGAGAAAAGGACATGGAACAACTCAGCAACTGAATTAAATAGTTATGGAAATCCTCTACCATGATCAATCCAACCGCCTGTAGGACAGCACAGTACCATAACCAATCAGGTTTTTGTAGTGGAGAAAGCAACTACATTCAAAGACGCTATCAGATAGTTAATGGTAGTTGGTTGTCAATTAATACCTCTCCAACCCTAAATGGCTAAGGGCCATTGTAATGATAGATTATAAATAGCTAGAAGAAAGATGTAATCAAGGTTGGCATTTGATGTAAGGTTCAACTTCTGGAGATTATAGACACTCTGTAACTTGTAGCGTCTCATCTTCATTTTCAGCAATGCAAGCTTCTTTTCCTGTTACATGCTCATTGTCCATTTCTTCTCTATTCTAAGCTTGTACCTATGACACTCTATTCATGATTGCTTCAATGTTTAATACTAGATACTGTCATCCTATCTCTGTATTGAAATGTTAAATGTATTAGTAAGTAGGCCACTCAGGTTTCTTCCGTTTCTAATGCAAAACAACTATCATCTTGTCTTTGCATTGATAGATTAAATCTACAAGTTTCTTTACTAGTTGCATCCGGCCATCACATGGTTTTGTGTATCTACTGGTGTGGTCAGTATTCTCCATATTCACCTAATTACCAAACTGTCGAGCATTGATGGTCTAAAGCCTTATAGTCTGAGGGTGTTCATGCATGTCTGGAGTGAAAACATAGTAGAAGTGGTTTTCTGGCTTGAACCAAACCATCATCCCTTCCAATAAAATTCTACAAAAATAGTTTAATTTATATGTTACCAGGCATCTCTGAGCTACAACCTAGGAGAGTTTCTTGGAGCACTAATAATGATTATCTCCAGATCAATATGAATCCAACTAGAAGTTAATTTCCTTATTCTTATACAGAATTTGGTTTCCAAACTTTAAAAATGTGTCCATAACCTTTGGTCTGAGGAGCTGGGAAGCATCTTTATTGCACGAGGAGCATATGGTGTGGCCTTCTCAGAACTGAAGAAACTGATGAGTGAGTTGCATTAAAAAATATCTAATGCCTTTGAAAAATTAATAGATACAAGGCAGACCCTACGAGAAATAAAATTGCTTCGACACATGTAGCATGTGAGGATTAAAATACATACATTCAACAAATGTGTCTTGCATCAATTCGAGCCCTTTCAAAATTGAATATCCTTATTTTGGTTGTAAATCAGTTTGTATTCACATCCATTCTAAACTTGTATACATGTGATCCGAGTAATTGGGCAGTGCTGCTGTTATAAGTATGAGGGTTGCGTACTCGAAGGGAATCTTGAATTATATTTTGTAGATCACATTTTTTGCAAAGCAAGCAGATCGATTTTGTTGTGTAGGGAAGGGAAGATCTTGTGTGTCAAATGGGATGATCCCTGGAGGGGACCACTGGAGCCCAATTCTACATTGTTAAGTGATTATGTAACAAGATTCAACATTAATCAAAATTTGCATTCGATTTATGTTTTCAGTCATTCTAAATCTTCTTGTGTTGTAATTTAACAACTACAAGGGAAACAGGGTGGGTGGTTTGGGTCCACCAATTAGTTCGCTACCCCATACCTCTTAAGATTTCTTTATATTTTATTTTTATATATGCATGGTGTGAGTGTGATTTAATACAACTCTGCAATTATATTTCACTGCTCTTTCCTATGATTTGATCATTTGACTTATGATTTTAATCCACATTTATTTTTCGTAGCTTTGATCATCCGAGTTCGATTAAAAATATTGTCATGTATTTTTATAAAGACAGAGGCAGAGTAACCAGTGAATGTTTTTAACTTCATCTCTTATTTATCTTACAAGTTAAGTGTGACACTTACCTTGATAATTTTTGTTGCATAACAAGGTTACTTTCAAAATATAATAATAAAGGAAACTGTGGCTTATTAAGAGTTCTGGTTGATTTAACTGAGTATGCATTCATGACTTCCTTAAAACTATTATTTGATATGTGAAATTGATTCTCGCACTTTGGAGAAAATAACATTCATTTGTGAAATCTTGATAATTAAATGCCAGGGTCAACTTGAGGAGAAATTGCAACCTTTTTATATTGGCAAAGTAAAGTGCTCACATAACTCTTAGAATGTCTTGAGGTTAAAAGTTGCGATTAGTATTCCTTTCCTCATAATTGAATATTTCTGTGTTGAAGAGAAAGTATTTAATGATTTATAAGATCAAGGTGAGCTTGAAATATTCTATCTATTTTATTTTTTTCTATTGCACACTTTTCTTACAATTGAGTACTGGATTATTTCCGAGAAGTAGTGCACATATATTCTAGATTCTTTTTAAATCATTCAATGATTTCCTTTGATTAGTTGGAATGAAATTGCTTTATTCTTCCTAGTTTTATTTCATGCTTTCCATTTTTGAAAAAATAACATGTAATCCTTAGAGAGGTTTTGAAAACTGAATCATAATCTTTTGAGTGGAATATACATTCCCTTGTCCCCTAGACAACTGAGGAAGACTCTCTGTAGGAGTCAACTCAACCCAGAAGAGGAGCCAAAAGTAGATTCAGAGTGCATTTACTTTTCTTGGAAGAGTCTTGTTCCTTTTTCATGAATGATGCCTTTTGGAATTGTTTTCAAGAGCTTGATTCCAAAGATCCCTGAGGTCTTCTTCTAGCAAATATTGTGCTACGCCTCTAAGTTTACCAACCTATATTGACAATTTAAATGTTGGTGTAAATCTTGTATTTATACTGCCCCACATTTTGGCACCATTTCTAGGGAGGCATTGTAGGATAAGGCCTCGTGATTGGTCATGCTTTTCTCTTTCCTTCTCAATTGAACTTTTAGATTAACAAAATTACCCTTGCTTATTGAAGCATACTGGATGCAATTTCTAGAGAGCTCACAAGCCAGGTTTTCTTTACTGCAAATGAGTGATTTCCTTTACTGCAAAGTGTGATGCTTTATTTGTTTCTTTTACTGCAATTGAGTTTTTAAGAGTAATTTTCTTTACTAAAAAGTGTGATGCTAGGTTGCTTTCTTTACTGCAGTTGAGATTATTTGATTTATTTTTCCACAAGCATAATTTCCTTAGTTTACAATCTTGGTTTGTTCCTTTAATTGCAATTGAATTTTTGAATTAGTGTGTTTCTATTTTTCTGGTGTTAAAATAACCCATCTCTCTAAATCTGTGCACTAACAAGACCTTTTCTAGCTAGCAGGACAATTCCAAGAAGTGTGATGCTATTCCAAGAACTATCCCAAATTCTAGTAGAAGTTGGGGTCTTTGCTTCACAAAAAGAACACATTTTGGCATCAATTAGAGATATGTCTATTCCTCTAGAAGAAAAGACTCATGAATATCCAGAAGATATTCCTAGGGAAACCAAGAAGCTATGGTTCATGCTTGATGAGGAGAAGCCATTAGAAGCAGAGATTAAAGAACATACATTTGATCCAACCTACACTTTAGGGGATAAACAAAGAAATTTAGAGGATTTGCATGATGCACTGGATGTTGCCCATGAATCAAGTGACCAACAATATATGGATCCCATAGCATCTTGGTTTCAGATGAATGTCAGTATCAACTCCTCCTTTATCATTCAACAATTTGTAGCATCACATCAGTTAGTTCAGTTGGTTCCTCATGTTATTGTATTTTCTTGAATATTCTTTTCAAACTTTAACATGAGTAGGATTATCCTTTTGTTGCACACATGGTTGCATTGGAAGTACTCCTACACTTAAAAGGAATTCTTCTAATTCTTAGGGTAGAAGAATAAATCAATGCCATGAATAACACCTCATGAGTTTGCAAAAGTGACCATAATTAATCACTCTAATGAGCTTCCCTTAGAAGGTACCGTTGGAGAATCTCCTATGGTGGACCACTCTTGTAAAGATCATAATGAGTTATTCATGAGAACACTAGCATTATTAACTCAAAGAATCTTTCAATCATTATATGGGATCTCTTATTAAAATGTCTTTAGGGTAGAGGAACTAGCTAGTAATGATTAATCATTAAAAACGTTTCACATCATTTCGTACTCTTAAGGAGTAGATATTCCTCCCCACTTATTAAGTCACATTTGAAGTTAATCATAATCAGATTTTATAAGGGATTTATTTGAGGTAGGAGGTCCCAGGATGAGCTGACCTACCATGATCATGAGATCTAACATGTATGACATTACCGTGACTGGTCACCAAGCCAGAGTAATAGCTTTCAACTGAAAAGATGGAAGATTGGAGGTCTCATCATGAGCTAACCTTCTCATCCGTGTTACTTCTTGTGAGTGGCAGTGCTAGCAGCTAGTTATCAAGCCAGGACAATGACCTTCATCTACTTTTTAAATTAAATAAGACAACTCTTAATCTATATCTATTAAGTGGGATACATGCATTTCACTAGGGTCAAAAGACATCCCTATCAAGGTTATAGATGTCTGCAAGTAGCAGGGCTATGTTAGTGGTATTAAAGTTAACTACATACTATGATTTACTCGATTATCTTTCTCTTTCCTTAAAGCTCATCATTTTATTTCTTGGAAAATAATGGTTTTATGGTAATTTGAGCATGATGCTTTGAGTTCTATTTTTAAAAAATTAGGAATCTTTAATGATTTGGTACCCTTAGTGAAGGTAATTATTTGTACTGGATTAATAAGAAATTTAGTTTTGCAGCAAGATGACAACAAAATTTAGAGGGTTCAATGAAGAAGTTGTTGATTGGTCCAGGAAGGTGTCATCTTCTGCTATTTTTATTTCCCTGGTATCATAACTCACTTCAATTTTGTATGGTGTTTAGAGTGATGAATTACTTGGTGATGATTACTCACAAGGTGTTGGTGGAAAACAATGTGTGTTGATTATGGTTGTCTCTAAATAACCACTACATGGGCTAGATACAAGATTGTTATCATAAGTGCAATAATCTTATGGTAGTCTTCTTGAAATTACACTTTTTCAACAAAGATTTTATTTTTTTATCATGGATGTTAATAAGACTCTAGGAAGAAAAAAAGAGTTATGAAAAAGAAATCTATGACAAGTAGGGAGTTCATTTGAGACGGGACAACATGTGTGTAATATCTGTCATAAAGGTGCAATACTATTTTTTTCATAATGTCTTGTACAAAGTATTTCTATCTTGTACCTGATATTGCTGCATCAAAATTTTATTATTCATGCACTCAATACTTTCATAAGGGTTGTAACATGGTTTATTTTGCACTATAATAGAGATGTTGTAGACTTGATGAATGCTTTAAAAATGATGACATACCAAGTATCTTAATACTTCCTTGTTGGATATTTTTTTGAAACTTTTATCAAGAAGCATATTATGATCATTAATCTTTAAGCATCGCCCTACCTACTTCGATGATTTTATAACCTTATGGTTTGTATTACACGAGGACATGAAAGAAGGTCAGCGTGGGGGAGTGTTGAGCCTACATTTTTTCCAAATTTTCATGCTTTTTGCTGAATAACTCTATGCATGTACTGGGTGATTATAGTCATTATTATCCTTTTTATGTACTATTGGGCTATTGTATAGAGCCATTTAGAGGTAAAAATGATTGATTTATGAATTCTTCTTGTTTTATTAATTTGAAAAGTATTTAATGTGAAAATGTCATTAATAGTAGGCTATCTTTGTGGAATATGAACAGTTCTTATTCTAACAGTGTAGTTCATGTACCAGTAGTGCAAATCATGTTCTCACCTCCACGATTTCCTACTTCAGTTTGTCATGATGGAAAACAAGCATATGGGCTTTGAGGAGAAGGTGCTCGAGATGGTGATGTCTTCCTCACACAAGAGGTTGATGAAAACAAGGTGGTAGTATTTAAACTAGACTATTGGTTACTTTATAACCAATCAGATGCATTCAGGTGGATTCTGTACATGCCTTGCTTTACATTGAGGGTCCTACTTTTCTTCTAAACACGTCGGTCCCACATTGACTTTACGTTTTTAATAAGAACTTCAATCTATGCCATTGATCTCTTCTCTCAAGATCTAAGTCATCATTCACCCCGATCAACAAAACAATTCGGTAATCGCTCTACATCGTTGATCTCCTCTCTCCAAAACTAATGGTCATCACTCAACTTGATAAAAAAAACAATCCGGTCTTCCTCCACCATTGATAAAAGTGCACTTGATCCAATGGTTACTAACAATATCGAGTGAGCCACTTGCACAGGGATTACCTACCCGATAAAGAGATTTTCTCTCTCCACCCGAGTGCTACATGTCACTTGGTTAATGGAATTGGGTGACTACCTCAATTTACCACTTACTACTTTTCCTTCACCTAATAACCACCTTCGCTGATAAAACCCGCTTTTCCAATATAAACACATGCATTAAAGCAAACTTAAATAAAGTGCTTAATCAATGTTTTAACGCTTAATTCCAATATTACCCCTTAACACTAAATGACCTTGATTTAGTGAAAAATATATAAATACTGAGATTTACGATTAAAGTGTGAAAACAAAGAAAATACCCAGTTACATTCAGATCGTAGATACACATAGGTAAATGAGAGTTTTCACTAGGATTAACACACAGATGCACACTAAATCAAATTCTTCAATATAATAGAAGTTACAAAGTCTTGGCCCTCTTAGCTCAATTACAATGATTTATTTGACCTATTTCTAAATCTCAAAGCCCTATCTAACACTTAAACTCTTGCCTCTCACTCAATTCTCAATCATCTTAGCTAATCCCTTTCCATTACATTTTCTTCTCTTTTATGAGAATTCTATTCTAACTATACTAACAACTTGATCTCTATTTTAATCAATCTAACAATCAAATCTCTATTTTAAGCTCTATTACACACCTATGCTAACAACTTATCCCTTAGTCTAAAATAATACAATTTTCTAATCATTACAGTAACAAAGGAAAAATCATCTTTTAGAGATCCAACCCTCTCTACCAAAATATACTTTTGACCACTCAGGTCAGTGAAATTCAACTCATTTAGCCACAACATGTGAACAAACCATCACATTTCTGGCTAAGTCCAGATGCTCCTGCATCGGACTCGTGGGGAAGAAAAGAATCATCCATCATACTTTCAGGGTTTACTCCATACTTCTGCAACTCTGCTGTTGTCAACCAACTAGCATCCTCCACTGGTCATCCTTCCCATTTGACTAGATATTGAAAATAAACCTATGCTCTGGTTCTTTTGGATACTCTTTTCTCCAAAATAGCTTCCACCTCTTTCTTAATTGTCTTTGGCATTTGTTCTTCCTAGTTCAAAGTTTGAACTTCATCTTCTGTAGCTTCCTCCTGTAGCTATGTCTCTGTCTCTTTGTATGGATACAAATCTACAACATTAAAGATAGGTGATATTCCAATCCCTTCTGGCAATTCAATTTCATAAGCATTAGTTGAAAACTTTCTTACAATTCTACATGGCCCTATCTTTTTAATTTTTAGTTTATTGTATGTCTTAGCAGGAAATATTTCTTTTCTCAAATACATCATCACTATATCTCCCACTTGGAATTATTTCTCTCTTCTTTTCATATCTACTCTCTGTTTGTATTTTCCACTGCTTTCCTACAACCTGCCTTTGACATCTTCTTGTAGTCTTTGCATCTGCTCTGCAAACTCTTCAACTTTTTCACTTCTTGTCTCCTGTTTACCCAAATTTCTGAGCTCATACACACCTCTTGGATTCATCCCAAAAACAATCTGAAATGGAATCATTCTTGTACTTCGGTTTGGAGTTTCATTATAAGCAAACTCAATGTGAGCTAGTGCTAAACCCCATTTCTTAGGATTTTGATACACTAAACTTCTCAATATGTTTCCCAAACTTATGTTTACCACTTCGGTCCGTCCATATGTTTGAGGATGGTATGCTAAATTGAAACTGAGGTTAGCTCCTAGTTTCTTCCAAAGAGTTCTCCAAAAATTCCCTACAAACTTTGTAACTCTATCAGACACAATAATTATAGGCAATCCATGTAATCCTACAATTTCTGAAAAAAAATAGATTAGCAATATGTGTTGCATCACTAGTCTTCTTACATGCAATGAAATGTTCCATCTTGGAAAATCTATCTACCACAACATAAATGGAATCAGCCCCCTTTGAGTTTTAGGTAATCCCCAAAAAAAAATCCATGCTAACTGCATCCCATGGTCGGTCTGGTATTGGCAATGGTTGGTACAATCATGTATTCTAGCTTCTCCCTTTAGCATGTTGACATATCCTGCACGTCTCAACAAACCTCTTAACATCAGTTTGCATCTTCAGCCAATAGTAAAAAGCATTTACCTGAGCAAAGGTTTTGTCTTGTCCAAAGTGACCATATAATCCTCCATTGTGTTTCTCTTTTATTATGTTTTCCCTCATAGAACATTTGGGAATGCACAACTTGTTTCCTTTAAACAATAAACCTCCTTGGATAAGATAATCTAACCACTAACTTCTGTTATGAACGATTGGATTTTTTATTGCTGTATAAATATCTTTGAAATCTGCATCATCTTTATAAATTTCAACCATTTCTTCAAATCCTACAACACCAAATTTTAATTCTTGCACAATGAAATTTACCCTGCTTAAAGCATCAACAACTTTGTTCAACTTACCACTTGTTTGTTTTATCACAAAAGTAAAGCTCTGCAAAAAATCTACCCACTTGGCATGTTTATGGTTCAATTTTGGTTGGTTATTTATGAATTGTAATGCATGATTTTCAGAATACAATATAAACTCCTTTGGTAGCAAACAATGTCTCCATTTTTTAAGGCTTGTACAATAGCATAAAATTCTTTATCATAACAAGAATACTTCTTCTTAGCTTCATTTAATTTCTCACTGAAGTATGCTATTGGTCTCTATTCCTGATTCAAAATTGCTCCAATTGCAACTCCAGTAGCATTTGTTTCAACTTGAAATACTTTTTCAAAATCAGGTAAAGCTAAAACTCGTTTCTCTGTTATTTTCCTCTTTAGAAACTTAAAATTCCTATCTGCTGCTTGTGTCCACTTGAATGGATGATTATTCTTATTGATTGTTTCAAGAATTGGTGCACAAATCTAACTAAAACCTATGATAAACTTCCTATAAAAACTTGCAAGACCATGAAAACTTCTTACCTCAAATATATTCCTTGGAATAGGCTAGTTCCAAATTGCTTGGACTTTCTCTGGATCCATTTTCAAGCCTTCTTTAGAAACTAAAAATCCCAAGTAAATTACTTCTTCTTTCATGAAACTACATTTCTTTAGATTTATCAGTAGTTTCTCTTTCTGCAGAGTTCTTAAAACCAATTTAAGATGCTCTAGATGTTCTTTTTTACTTCTACTAAAAACTAGAATATCATTAAGATAAACAATAACAAACTTGCCTGCATATTCCTTCAAGACTTCATTCATCAATCTCATGAATGTGCTAGGTACATCAGTGAGTCCAAAAGGCATCACTAACCACTCATACAACCCACTGTTTGTTTTAAATGTAGTCTTCCATTCATCTCCTTCTCTAATTCTTATTTGATGATATCCACTCTTCAGATCTATTTTAGTAAGATACTTTTACCCACTCAAACAATCCATCAAATCATCCATGCATGGTAAAGGAAACCTATACCTAATAGTGATCTTGTTTACGGCTCTGGAATATGTACACATATGCCATTCACATCCTTTCTTTGGACTGAGTACTGTTTGTACATCACATGGACTAGGACTCTCTCTGATTAGTCCCTTATCCATCAGTTCTTGCACTTGTCTTCCAAATTGTACATTCTCTTGAGGGGTTAGTCTGTATGTTGCTTTGTTTGGAAAACTTTCTCCTCATATTATATCAATATGATGACTAATACTCTTGATTGGTGGCAATTCATTTGGAAACTCATTCACAATAATATCAGTGAAATCATTCAACAAAATTGATTTTTTCAGGTAAATCATCTAAGTTTGTGGAATTTAAAATTACCTTAGGTCTCCCTATGATAGCAAAATGCATTTCTTCACCTTTTCCAACCTCTTGCAATAGCTCCTTTCCACTCATCAGTATAACATTGTTTCCAGGTGCTCCTTTGTTAGCTTCATCCTTCAATGGCAGCAGTGTATGTTTATTTCCATCCTTCTCCAGAGTATAAGTATTTTTCTTCCCATCATGCATAGCTTTCCAATCAAACTACCAAGGTGTTCCTAGCAATACATGGCATACACCCATTGGCATTACATCACACAATATCACATCTTTATAAGTACCAATATGTATCTCTACCTTTCATTTTTCTGTCACAATAATTTGATGTCCTTCTCCGACCATGACACTTTGTAAGGATTAGGGTGTACTATCTTCACTAATCCTAGATTGTCCACCATCTCTATAGAAACAAGGTTATTAGTGCTTCCACTGTAAATTATGACTTTACAACATTTACCTCTGGATTTGCATGTAGTTCTAAATAAACTCCTCCTCTAAGTTAGTTCTCCAGTCTCTTTTTCTGCCTCAAGCAATGCCCTTTTCAACAACAGGGATTCTCCTACTTCAGGGGATTCTTCCTTGTCTATAATTTGTGGTTTTTCTTCCTTTTCCTCATCCACATTCACATTCCTCTGACTTGTTGTTTTATTATGAGGATAGTCCCATGATCCATGTCCCCATTTTCCACATGTGTAACAATGAATATCTCTTCCTCGACCTCTTCCTCTGGGTGAAAATATTCCTCTATTAAAATCTCCCCTCTATGGTGGTATACTACTTGAACTGCCTGCTTCATGTTGATGTTGCTGAACCCTTGGTCTGGTAGTTCCTCTACCTCTTATTGAACTTTTCCCTTTATTCCTCTGATTTTGTTTCCTCAACATCTTCTCTTCTACCTTCAAACTTGCTTGATAGGCATCTTCAATGGTCTTCAGACTTAGCAAGTTGATCTCATCTTGTATGTCATATCTTAAGCCATTGATATGTCTAGCTACTTTCTCCATGTCATCCTCTGCATGTCCTATTCTAATACTCAATCTATAAAACTCTTATGTATATTCTTTAACAAACATTCCTTTTTGCCTTAAATTTTGTAACTGTTTGAAAATATCTAACTGATAATCTTTTGGCATAAATTTAGCTTTCATTTTACTCACCATTTTGTCCCATTACTTGATATTGGACTTTCCTTTTCTTGTTTTGGATGTTTGTAGTTCATCCCACCAAATAGCTTCATGACCCTTCGATATGGTAACTACAAATTTCACCTTCTTTTTGTCATCAACCTCCTCATAGTCAAAATATTTGTCCAATGAACTGAGCCAATCCATTAGCTCTTCTGCATTGAGTCTCCCTTCATACACAAGAATTTCCACGTTTGGTTTTCCACCTACTTTAGCCAACATCTTGATAACTTTGGTAGTTTCATTTTCCTCCTCTTCTTCTTCCTCAGAAGATTCTTCTGCGGCACTGTTAACTCCTTCATCAAGTTTTCTCCTTTGAGAAATCTCCATTGTGTCCATCCTTGTATGCAGACTTTGGATCTCCTCCAACAGAATTGCATTTGCTTCAGGTCTTCCTTGACCTATGCCAGCTCCTCTCCTCAGTGGCATGTTTAATGCAGTCAAACTCAATCTCTGTGCTTTGATACCAAAATGATGCAGGAGGCTAATGAAAACAAGGTGGTAGTCTTTAAACTAGACTATTGGTTACTTTATAAGCAATTAGATGCGTTCAAGCAGATTTTGTATGTGACTTACTCTACTCTGAGGGTCATACTATTCTTCTAAACATGTCGGTCCCATGTTGACTTTCCCTTTTTAATAAGTGCTTCACTCTACGTCATTGATCTCTTCTCTCCAGATCTAATGGTCGGCATTCACCCCGATCAACAAAAAAATTTGGTGATCGCACTACGTCGTTGATCTCCACTATCCAGATCTAACGGTCATCACTCAACCCGATTAATAAAAAAATCCGGTCTTCCTCCACCGTTGATCAAAGCACACTTGATCCAACAGTTAATAACAATATCAGGTGAGCCACTTGCATGGGGATTACCCGCCTAATAAAGCAGTTTTCTCTCTCCACCCGAGTGCTACATGTCACTTGGTTAATGGAATCGGGTGACTACCTCAATTTACCACTTACCACTTTTCCTTCACCCGATAACCACCTTCGCTGATAGAACCCGCTTTTCCAATATAACCACATGCATTAAAGCAAAATTAAATAAAGTGCTTAATCAATGTTTTAACACTTAATTCCAATATCACGCCTTAACACTAAATGACCACGATTTAGTGAAAAACACATAAACACTGAGGTTTACAATTAAAGCGTGAAAACAAAGAAAATACCTAGTTACGTTCAAAATGTGGATACACAGAGGTGAACAAGAGTTTTCACCATGATTAACACACATATGCACACTAAATAAAATTCTTCAATATAGTATAAGTTACAGAGTCTTGGCCGTCTCAGCTCAATTACAACGATTTATTTGACCTTTGTCTTAATCTCAAAACCCTATCTAACACTTAAACTCTTGCCTCTCACTCAATTCTCAATCATCTCAGCGAATCCCTTTCCATTACATTTTCTTCTCTTTTATGAGTCAAATCCTATTCTAATTGTACTAACAACTCGATCTCTATTTTAATCAATCTAGCAATCAAATCTCTATTTTTAAGCTCTATTACACACCTATGCTAACAACTTATCCCTTATTTTAAAATAATACAATTTTCTAATTATTACAATAATGAAGTAAAACTCATGTTCGAGAGATCCAACCCTCTCTACCAAAACTGACTTTTGACAACTCAGGTTAATGAAATTCAACTCATTTAGCCACAACATTTGAACAAACCATCACATTGATGGATAAGTCCAAATGCTCCTGCATCAGTTCCCTTGATCGCACCCAGGTCTTCTAGATAATGCACAGAGTGAAAGTCAAAGAATACAATGAAACTATTTCTAGAAGCCACAAAGTTGTTAACAACATGACACTCTCATGGAGAATATCTCATGACTCAGCACTAGTCGTTGTGATTATCTCCAGATCAATACGAATCCAACTAAAAGTTAATTTTCTTATTCTTATACAAAATTCGGTTTTCAAACTATAAAAATATATGTACCCATAACCTTCAGTCTGAGTAGCTAGGAGACATCGCTATTGGATGAGGAGCATATAGTGTGGCCTTCTCAGCACTGAAGAAACCAATGGGTGTAGGTTTTAACCTCATACAGAAATTACCTGCATACAAATTCTAAAACAAAGAAAATAAACAATGTGAGATCATAACACATAAAACACATATACACAAAGATTTTGCCTTGATCCCAAAATCGGGACTACCAACTTGATTTTTCATTATGTTCCTTTCAATGTTACAATATATATTTTTACATGCTGAAGCATCCAATACCATGGACTGAAAACCATCGTGTTCAAAACCATGGACAGAAAACCATCGCATCCAAAACCATCTGTGAAAAATCATGCACAAAACCATAGGTGGGTCTGCCTGTTATGAAACCAGCTCACAAAAAGATAGAAAAGATAGATCAGCGCCTTAGAATTCAGCCTCTTCAAGGGGGAAACCTTGTTTATGTTACATAAATGAACAATTATTGGATGATTCAAATGACAAAACCTCCTTTCTGTATATAGGAGTCTAAGGGGTCACAATATAACCAAGCAGACCTAACAATAATAATATGAAGGCACAAAAATAACAATAAAGGGATTCTATGGGGCACAGTAATAACAATATGGGGACAATAGGGGCAAAACAATATTAATAAGGGATACAACTACAATATTAATGGGGGCATCACTAGTATTATAGGGACCTAACATGCTCCTCTCCTTCAAAAAGGAGTTGTCCTCAATGCTTGAGTAGTTCTAGATAATTTATTGTCCTTCTTAACTTGCTTGATGGACATCTGCTTATATGGTTGTAGCCGTAGGAATACCCAATCACCTACATCAAAACTTCTTTCACTGCGATGTTGATCTGCCTGTTTGTTTCATTCTATTTTGTGCCAACACGAGGTTATCCTTTAAGAGTTTGAGGACTTGTTGTTGATGTTCGATGTGATGTTCCACTGCCTGAACCTTAGAATTTTCTCTTAAATATGATGTGATGGATGGTGGTTGATACCCATAAAGTGCCGTAAATGGGGTCATTTTTGTTGCTGTATGGAAGGAAGTGTTATACCACCATTCAGCCAGAGGCAACCATTTGACTCATTATTTCTGTTTATCAGATACAAAAGCAACGAAGATATCCTTCCAAACATTTGTTTACTATCTCAGTTTGCCCATCAGATTGAGGATGATAAGATGAGCTATGAGCTAACTGAGTACCAAGACAAGAAAATAATTCTGGCCAAAAATTTCCAGTGAAAATGGGATCTCTGTCACTTACAATAATCTTTGGATTTCCATGTAGCTTTTGAATTGTTTCCATAAATGCCGTGGAAACTGTACTGGCTTTAAATGGATGTGATAATGCACAAAAGTGTACATACTTGGTAAGTCTATCAACTACCGACCATGATGACACTCTTTCCCTGACTTGGGTAAAACTGTGATAAAAATCCATTGAAACCTTTCCTCCCAAACGTTGTTCTTGGAAATGGAAAAAGGTTGTAATAGACCCGGTGTCTTAATTGTTTCAACTTTATTTTGTTGGCAAACCAAACATTCTGCCACAAACTTTTGAATATCTGATTTAAGGCCATCCCAAAAAAATTCCTTCTTAACCCTGTGGTAAGTTTTTTAAAAATCCTGAGTGCCCTCCTAAGGGAGAAGTGTGCAATTCCATAAGAATCTTTTGTTTTAGCTGGGAATTCTTACAGAGGTATAAGCGATCTTTGTACCATAACAAATCATTTTTCCAGCTAATGTATCCGACGTACTAGAATCTTGTTGTAACTTTCGAATAAGTTCCCACACTTCTTCATCATTCTTCCATTCCTCCCTTGCTTTGTTTATCCAATATAGTTGGGATAATAGAAATGGCGCACAACAATGCTTCACATCCTCATCCTTTCTTGAGAGTGCATCTGCCACCACATTTTGCTTCCCTTTTTTGTAGATGATTTCAAAGTCATAACCCAACATCTTTGTGACCCACTTTTGTTGCTCTGCAGAGGATAATCTTTGTTCTAAAAAGTATTTAAGGCTATCATGATCTGTTTTTACCTTGAAGTGTCTTCCCATTAGGTAGGGTCGCCATTTCTTAAGGGCATGGAGTATTGCCAACATTTCCTTCTCATAAATAGCTTTGTGTAAAAACTTTCCCTTGATTGGATGACTTTCAAAAGCAATGCGTATTTCATCTTGCATTAAAACAACACTGATTCCATTTCCTGAAGCATCACATTCCACAATAAATGTTTTTGTGAAGTCCAGTGTAGCTAAGACAGGTGCTTGGCACATTGCCTCTTTAAGATGTTTGAAGGCCTTTGTTGCTTCTAGAGTCCATGAAAATCATCTTTCTTCAATAGTGTTGTTAGAGGTGCTTCTATTCTCCCATAATTCTTAACAAACTTGCGATAATACCCTTTCAGCTCAAGGAATCCTCGCAGATGCTTTATGGATGTGGGGATTTTCCATTCCTTAATGGCTTTAATTTTGCTAGGGTCTACCTTAACTCCTTCATGAGATACAATATGACCCATATATTCCACCTCTTGTACTCGAAAGAAACATTTGGATCTTTTTGCATATAATTGTTTCTCCTCCAATAGTTGTAGCAGCCTACCAACATGTTCAACATGATCCTTCCAAAACTTGCTGTAGATTAGTATATCATCAAAAAATACTAACACAAATTTTGATTTGATGAATTCATCAAACCTTGAAATGTAGAAGGTGCATTGGTAAGGCCAAAAGGCATGACCAAAAACTCATAGTGACCCTCATGAGTTCTAAATGCTATTTTCAAAATGCCTTGTTCTGATTTGATGATATCCTGAACGAAGATCTAACTTGGTGAAGTAAATTGATCCATGCAATTCATCTAATAATTCATCAATGACAGGAATGGGAAGCTTGTTGAGCTCCCCATAATCCGGACACATACGCCATAATCCATCCTTCTTGTGCACCAATACTACTAGAGCAGAGAAAGAACTTTCACTAGGTTGAATTATACTAGCCTCAAGCATTTCTGCAACTATACGTTCAATTTCACTCTTTTGGGCATAGGGATATCTTTAGGGCTTGATGTTTGGAGGAACATTTCCTGGAATCAAATCAATAGCATGATCATGATCACGAATAGGTGGTAGACCTTTGGGAGTCTCAAATACCTTGGAATGATTGTCCAAGAATTTTTGGAGATCTTGAGAAATAGATGATTTCGATGTGGAAACATCTAGCGAAAATAATTGTGCAATTACACCTCGTTGTTCCTTTTTTAGAAGCTTTGTCATACCGTTAGAGCTTATTATCTTTCCTAGTTTCCTTGCAATACCCCTTAATTCAAATTCCTTTCATTCTGCATAAAATTTCATGAAAAATTCTTGAATGTTAAAAGCTATTGTACCCAAGGATTGTAGCCATTAGACTCCTAGTACAACATCAACACCTCCCATTGGAATGGAAAGCATTGGACTTTTGAATACATATTCTCCCATGGATAGCTTGATATTATGGCAATTTCTAGAGAAATTTATTGTTCCTCCATTTGCAACCATCACTTGACACTCTGGTGCTGGATATAGGAAGCAATTCAATTCTTTTTCTATCTTACAATGAATAAAATTGTGGGTACTTCCTGAATCAATCAACATTATTGTCCTTTTCTTCTTGATTTGTCCTTCTATCTTGATGGTTTGAGGAGTGGTGATTCCAGCCAATGCATTACAAGATATGGTCAGATTAATTTCTTCTTTATCTAGGCTCTGTTCTTGGAGTATATCCTCTTCTTTTGACCTTTCTTTCTCCTTTTCTTCTTCCTCTTCACAATCTATGTAGAATAATTTCTTCTGAGCACACTTATGACCTTTAGAGTATTTTCTATCACAACTGTAACAAAGCCCTCTTGCTCTTTTTTCTTCCATTTGTTGTGGTGTCAACCTTATAGGTTGTGGAAGGCTAAGGGAAACAACCCTTCCATCTTTATAGTTGTGAGTGGTATGCTTCCTGGTTGCCATAATTTTGCTTTCCATTTTTCTTGCTAACATGAATGCCTTCTCTAATGAATTAGGTTCCTAAAGGCGAACATCATGTTGGATATTATCCTTTAAAGTCTCTATGAACACATCAATCCTATGCTCCTCTACAATATATTTTACCCTTATGTTCAATTTTTGGACCTCCTCAATGTTCTCCATTATTGAACCCTTTTGTTTGAGACTTATCAATTGGCTAAAAAAAGTGTTGCTTTTTGTATCCTCATAATGTGCTGTCAATTCTTCTATAAAAATTGCCGAAGTGATAATTTGTTTACAAGAGAAAAGCCATTGATACCATACAAAATGATTTGGTTCCAAATATAAAGTTGTAATACATACCTTTTGTGTGTTTTTCACATTATTGAGATCGAAAAATTGCTATATCGGTAATATCCATGTTGCGGGCTCCTTGCCATCAAACTTCCTCATATCAATTTTTGGAATAAGGTGGGTCTTCGATCCAACATTAGAATCTATGGAATCATGATTAACATTTCTTTTGTTCTCATCATGACTTTTCTTTAGTACCCTTTCACCATTAGTGACCATTTCTTGTAGCAACTTATTCAAATTTATCTTTAATTCTTCCATCTTATCATCCATGCCATCCATTTTAGCATCCATGCCATTGATCTTATCGTCCATGCCATGCATCTTAGCTTCCATGCCATCCATATTAGCTTCTACACCTTTCTTTAAACAATCCATCTTAGCTTCTACACCTTTCTTTAAACCGTCCATCTTAGCTTCTACATCTTTCTTTAAACCATCCATCTTAGATTCTGTTACTTTTTGTGCAAGTGACACTTGTTGCACTTGAGCTTGTAATTTTGATATATCATGTTGCATTTCTTCCTCTTCTTCATGAGTCATGCTAGGGCTTTCAGGTTGCTTACTAGGTGTTTGCATTTTCTTTCCTCGGGGCATCAATTATTGATAATAATGCTTTACTATGTCCTTTGAATTCCTTCAAGCTAATTTTTCAAAGCAAACTTATGCAAAAATTAAAAAAAAAACTACACACATTTTTTCACTTTGTAGGAGCTTGATATTGAATCTAATGTATCTCTGTAATTTCGGATCATCAAGTTCTGAAATTGGGACCTATAGTAGCCCTCTGCTTCCTCTTTCCAATGCCGCCAGTATGATCCAAATTGGATTCTCCAAGGAAGAGTTATGCACAATCTCCCAAGATGACCTGATTATAGACCTTTCCAGAAGAGCGAACTTGTATGAAGTGCCATGTGTCACTGTTTTAATCTTTGGCTCTAAAAAATATATACAAGAAACTACAGTTCGTCCTCTTTCTGTACCTTGCCCAGAGAGAAATTTATGATGATTTTCCCCAGGTCACCTATTTGGAATGTAATTTAGGAGTCTACAAAAAGACCAACTTCCTCAGATCATATCTTTGCAAATATAGCGTGAAAAGCTCTGAAATTCAGACCCGACGTTCAGTGCGATTTCATCTCAAACGGGTTTTTTTTTCACTTCTGAAACATCGCAGAAAAAATTTATAGCGAAAATGCCACGATGACCTACTTGGAGCAACAAAACCCTAGATCCAAAGCTCTGATACCAAATGTTATGAAACCAGCTCAAAAAAAGATAGAAAATATAGGTCAACACCTTAGAATTCAGCCTCTTCAAGGGGGCAACCTCCTTTACATTACATAAATGAAAACTTCTTGGATGATTCAAATGACAAAACCTCCTTTCTATATATAGGAGTCTAATGGGTCACAATATAACAAAGCCGACCTAACAATAATAATATAAAGGCACAAAAATAACAATAGAGGGATTCTATGGGGCATAGTAATAACAATATGGGCACAATAGGGGCACAACAATATTAATAAGGGATAAAACTACAATATTAATGGGGGCATCACTAGTATTATAGGGACCTAACACCACTCAACCTAATATAGGGTCCAAAAAAAAAAATTTCCAGGGTGCTGCCCCAGACCCCATAAAGTGGGGTTACCTGCACCACTCAAACCCCTGTGACCCCCCCTCCCTTGGATACACAATTAGTGCAACAAAAGGGGGGGATCCACCCCCATTTTAACCCCTCAATTAACTATGTGGGCTAGTCACGGAAGAATATAACACAACCCAACAATAGGCGAGTCACATTAAAAAATATCAAATGCCTTTAACAATTTAATAGATGCAAGGCAGACACAGTGAGAAATAAAATTGATTCGACATGTACATCATGTGAGGATTAAAATACAAACATTCAACAAATGTGTCCTGCATCAATTGGAAACCTGTCAAAATTGAAACTCCTTGTTTTGGTTCTAAATCAATTTTTATTCACGTGCATTCTAAACTGGAATGCATGTGATCCGAGTAATTGGGTAGCGTTGCTGTTATAAGCATGAGGGCTCTGTACTAGAAGGGAATCCTGAATTATATCCTATAGATCAATTTTTTTGCAGAACAAGGGGATCAATTTCATTGTGCAAGGAAGGGGGGAGGCTGCATGCCTAGTGGGATGATTCTTGGAGGGGACCCCTGGAGCCCAAAGCTATGTTGTTCAATGATTATGTAACAATACTCAACATTAATCAAAATTGGCTTTCCATTTATGTTTTTAGTCAATCTTTTGGTGTTATAATTTAACTTCTACAAGGTGTTGTGTTGTACAACAATCGTCCATTTCTAAAAACTTTTACACAAGATTTTTAATAAGAAATGGGTCCCTTTTTAAAATAAACTTAGTGATATTTGTGATTTGATAAATAAAACTAGTATTAACCTCATTATAAGAAAAGCCTTTGGATAACATATAAAGTGATCCTTTAAAAACCATCATAAATAATTCTACATTGCGATAAAGCAATTGGAGATCGCATATCACAATGATAAAGGGATACGCATAAAAATTCCTCATCAAATCCTCCAATTCAATAAAGGTAATCACAATAAAAAATCGGAGGTATCATATGACAAAGATCTAAAACACAAGCCGAACCCCCGACTACGATCAATAAATAAGGTGCGGATCTCAAGAAGAAAACATTCGCGAAAATGGTTTGCATGCATAAGTCTTTTAAAGTTAATGAATCAAACCAATTTAACGAAAACATACCTCACCCTATTATAATATCACTTTACCGCAATTAGAGATATTCGTTGCAAGTA
This sequence comes from Pinus taeda, assembly GCA_000404065.3. Lineage (NCBI taxonomy): Eukaryota > Viridiplantae > Streptophyta > Pinopsida > Pinales > Pinaceae > Pinus > Pinus taeda. The sequence continues at coordinate 53,978 of APFE031656337.1, forward strand.
ATGAAGCCTTACCCTTTTCAAACTCCCGATTGTGAATTGTGATTTATTGCTGATCGCTGATTGAGGAAACCTAAAGACACGATTGAGATAATCATTCAATATATGATCGATGAGATGGGTATTTATGGTATTTATTCATCACGATTGTCGGCTTGAATGACTATTAATTTCACAGTTAAGAGTAAATCCTTTAAAGATTCCACTTGTGGTGGTTCTTAATTATGTCCGAATTATCATATGTCAATTGCCTTAATTCTGTTCATTTTCATATTGGCTTTCAGTGGAAATATCCCTATGTTATGGTTTGTAATTGTATGTGCAGAGTTTCTTTGAACTCATGAATCGAGAGAAGATGGGGAAGAAATCTAAGAAGGCCAAGGCACCTCGTAGATTTAAAGAACCAGAACCGAGAAAGAAGGGACTAATATCAGATACAACATGCTTCGGTCTGGGAAATGCGAGCTGGGAAAGTATCTACAATTTGATAGAAGCAGAGGAGCCTGAAGAATTGGAAGAGGAAGCCACAACCGATTCAACCAACAAATCAAAAGGAACTCTCAAAGAACTGGCCTATTCATACCTTCACAGGATAGCAGGGTGGGCCAAAATTTTGCCATACACTGATGTGGTTAGATGGGTTGTCAAGAAAATCCGAACTTCAGATAGAACATTTTCCACGGCTGATCGAAGAATATTTAGGTCATTTAAACCTGAAGACCTCAGGAAAATGTACCATCTACCTCCGCCCAAGAAGCATTATAATAAGGCATTCTTGTGAGCATTTGCAAAAGAAAATGACTTGGAATTAGACTCGATTAGACACTAGAGGCATTTCCCGGAGAAACATAAGCACAAGTCATTGGGTAAGTATTCTGTTGATTCATTAGCCTCTCATTATTGCTATGCTGAAGTTATGATGTGTAGACTATGGGGACAACATGATTCTACAAGATTTACTATAGATATGGTCGCGTTAATGGAAGCTGCGATTCATGGTTATGTTACTAATTGGGCAAATATTCTATCTGATAGATATTATATTCTTGACATCATTTGTTTTAATTATGAATACCTCGTACTTGGATGGAAGTGCACTTCCCAAGATCCTAATCCTAATTATATCTATCACAAACAATTGTGGAAGACCTACTATAAGAATCACTTGCATTGAATTTACAATGGTTTTTTCCTACCTGTATACTATTCTATCTTCAATAAGCCTACCTCTAGGGTATCTCAAGAAGTAGCAATTGATCTAACAGAAGTGGGTAGCTAGTTTGGAGAGGAGAAATTCACTTATGTAAGGCTTTTTGGCAGTCTTACCAAACCCTATGTTCTTCCTCTATATGTTCCTAATAAACTGTTAGCCCGAGAGTTAGCATATCAGATAACAATTGAAGGAACGTCAAAAAGCCTGAGAAATTCCAAGAAACATATGTGGCCTGCATTCCCCCTACGGTGTGGTGTTTTTACCTTACATGATTATAAAGATGCAGAGAAAGAGGCAGATTAGATTCAGATGCTAAATATTGCCACCATTCTGAATAGGCAATATGACCCAAGGAAGGTTGCCTATAATGTTACTTCTCAAGCTAAACTTACCAAATTTAATCATGAAGTAGATGACTTTGATGATTTGTTTGCTTCAGCCGAAATATTTTATCGGGTTAAAGGATTGGCTAATATCAAATATGGAGAAGAGGGACTAGAAAAATTCAATAGGCTCAGAGCCCAAAGGTTGCAAACTCTACCTTTGGATCTATTAGCTTCAACCCTAACAGTTCAGCCACAAAGTCAAAGTAAACAGCAAGCTGCCGATAATACTCCTGTAATGGAGAAGGTTCCCGAAAAGGAAAAGTTGCTAGAGCAGGAGCAGAGACAAGAAACAAGTAGCGGACCCCTTCATTCAAGCATTTATGTTGATCCTAAACTAATCAAGGAATAACAGCAATTTGATTCCATCATTAGCAATACTGAGAGCATTCAAGGATTCAACACACTTGAGGTGACCACTACTCAGAAGTCAGTAATTAACATAGTTCCGACTGAAGGAACAAGCGGTCCTCCCATGATTCATAAGGAATTAGAAATAATCCCCGAAAATCCCTCCGATGAGATTGTTTTACACATAGAAGAGATACCACCATTAGATGTCTTCTACAGCCCTAAGCATAGGGCTGTAATCAAGAGACAAAGGAAAAAGAGGAAAATTGATCTCTCTCCTCTTTTGACTTTACAAACAGAGATGATGAATGTGGTATGGAGAGAGGAAGTTAATCCTTCTGATAATCTCACCAAAATTTCTTAGTATGCCGGAGCATACACAGCGGCCACAGTGGATAAAGCATCAGAGGTCAGAAATTTACTAAAAGAAAAAGACCAAGCAATCAGTTTTCTAGAAGCACAGGCACATGAGAGAAAATAGAATATAGAACAGACGGAACAACAAGTAGCAGTCCAGAAGTAGCTAAATGACTAGTTGAATGATCAATTGCTCAAAGAAAAGCAAATGATTGATGAGCAAGTAATTCATAAACAACAGGAGATATCCCAAGCATTGAGTAAGTTGCAGTTATTAAATGAATAGTTGAGTAAATCAAAGGAAGAACAAATCGCTCAACTGACAGTTCAGATAGAAAGATTCAAGGAATATCCCCATGTGGGAGGAATTAGATCAGAGGCTCTACAAATTACTAGGGTATTGTCTAGTCAGTTGAGCCTATTATGTCATAATATCTCATTGGTTCTTCCTCTGTGTGAAATTTCATCATCCACGGTTGAGAAATCAGTAGATGCGAGACTGGACCTAGAAAAAGCAGATGAAAGATTAACAAATTTTCTCTCTTGGCAAGAAACTAAAGAGGGAAAAGCTACTACTCTACCACAAATCTAGGAATCGCATAAATAAATTCTATTCACTGAATGGCAATCTCAGCTAATGAAGGCTGAAAGAGAAACATCAAGATGCAGATCAGCAACAGGAAACGTGGTTGAATTAATTAATAATAGTCTTTATTCATCAAATTTAATAACAGAGTGTTCTCCAAGAAAACTTCCGCTAGTAAAATCATTAGAATAGATGTGGAAACAAGAGCTGGAGCAGAGGGAAAGATTGATCACAGGTATTCAAAGTTTAACATGGGAAACCCTCTGGTTTTTCCTTGTCAAACCATATAGTTAGCAGACAGTAATGAAATGCCTCACCGATGCAATTGGCCATATGATTCTCGAACTTAATGATGCCACATACACCGGTCAGTTACACACGCATGAGTCATCTAGAAAAACTTCAGTCGATGCTCGCCATTTGTTAGCTCCAATCACAAGATGATCAGCCAATACAACGAACCATTTTCGACCAACTATAGCATGCCTATTTCAAGAATATTTTCACATTTTTGTGATTTGGTTATACCAGCGCATAGCTTTCATAGTTTGTTAGTTTAAGTAGTATTTATAGACCCTTTCATGTTTTTAGAAAGAGTCCTCAGGTTTTTGTATTAAGACTTGGATCGGAAGTTGCACTACTATGCTTCCGATATATTTATTTCTATAAAAACTGGACCTGAATTTTGAGTTTTGATAAAGAATGCTTTTATGTGATATGCACTATTGCTTCTTGTGAAAGTTTTTCTAAGTTAAAAAGTAGGATATGAATGTGATTCATATCAGAGGAGACTCAAATGTATATGGTACTACTATCTGTGTTTTTGCTTCATGCTTTTATGTGAATTAACATTTATTTATTTTGATATTATTGATATATGTATAAGTTCTTACAACAATTCTTTGACTTCTCACTATTGAATGTTTAAGAGTTGTTATCTTTCATATATATGTGTGTCAGTAATATATAACAATTAGTGTGATAATGTTTTAATAATTACTTTGTTCAACTACTTGAACAAAGTAATTATCATTTGAATGAATATTTTTATTTATGATTAAGTCATTTATATGTTTACTTGTCAATAAAAACCATCAAAAATTGCACAAGGAGAAAGACTTCCCGAGATAGATTAGTTACTTTATATTGTTGCATTTTATAATAGATCATTCATCATTCTCGTTGGATATTAAAAATAGATCACTTATCCATCCCACTTATAAATCATTGGGAAACTGGTCCCATTATATCCAGTCAGAGCCCCCACACCAAACGGAAAAGGAGCTGCTTTAAGGTCCAGACCGGGTGGTTTTCCCTGATGTTGATGTAGTGATTTTCGAGGCATCAGCATTTTTGGTGCTAGAAGGAGGGTCTGAACTGTGAATGGTGGGAAAATCCAAATCTATAATCCATTATGAGAGTAAATCTCCCTCCACCTCACCTCCGACTTCTCCCTCGCATGCTAAATCTCCAGTTTCTAAGTGAGAAGTTGAGGAACCAACAACCACTGCTCAACCCAAAAACATCTTAGATAAATCAAATCTAGAATCTCCTGAATTATAGTCTCTAATTCGTAAACTTCAAGGATTCTCAATATCACCACAGAAATCTGAGTTATCTCAAGGCAGTGTGACTTCACAATTCATTCCTTATCATCCCCTCACTAGACCTTAGAGTGAAAAGCTTGGTATTGAACCTACTGAATTACCTTTGCCTAAAAGAAAAAGAGAAAGGAAGACAACTAAAGCGTCTGATAGAGAAACTCTCTCATCATCATCATCCATTTCATCTTCTCCATTATCCATTGCAAAGTCAACCATCGACTCCCCCACTCCAAATTGTCATTCAACAGGGTATTGGAACTTCAACATCTACTTCTCAACCATCTGGAACTTCTATATCCTCTACTTCTCAACCCATTGGAAATTAATTTGCGCTATCATCCATTAGTAGCTCAACAATGGCACAGAACCCATGGAACAGTCCTGGTGCAGTCATAATGCCTGCACCTTTGAACCAATGGCTAGCACATCCCGAGAAATGGTTGCCAAAATTCAACCCAGATGCAGGCATACAGGAAGATGAACACATAAACAAGTTTATGTTGTCAGTCAATTTAAAGGGAGTTACTATAGAAGACATGGTTGTCAGGATTTTCCTATATACCCTACAAGGATCAGTTGGGTTTTGGTACTTTTCGTTACCATCAGGATCCATTACTAGTTGGAATATTTTCCAAGAGTAGTTCTTAACTAAATTCGGTGATGACAGTTCCACAACAATGTTAATCAATGATCTCTCAAATCTTAAAATAGAATCTAGAGAGCCTATAAAAGAGTTCAAATTATAGTTTAATAAACTCTTAAATAAGATTCCTACTACATCGAAACCTAGTGAAGAGGTTAGAAGTGAATGGTACATATCAGCCTTACCTTCAAACATAGCTATCTTTGTGGATAGAGATGCAAAGCTTACTTTAGTAGACAATATGAAAGAGGCAATTGTTGTGGAAAAACATATCATTGACTTAGAAAAGAAAGCTACTCTTGAATATATAAAATCTAAAAAAGTTACCTTCAAAGATGATTCAAAGAAGAAAATGGCTAAAGATCCATACGATATGGAAGGTCTCCAAAAGGTTCTAAAAACTATGTCAAATGAAATGGTAGAAATTAAGAAACAAGTAGTTGAGACCTCAACTAAGAAACCATTTAGAAACTTTAAGAAACCAGAATCAAAACCCCCTAATGCTATATCCAACATAGAGTTAGACCCCGAAAACGATGAAGAAGAAGATACAGTCCTATCATCTGACGAAATTGAAGTAGAGGAAGCTGTAGAATGTCATTGGATGTGGGACTTCATTTTGCCCAATTTTGATACTGAAAATGAATAAGAAGCTTTTTCAGTAAGTAACAGGAGTAAAGGAACTCCTGAACCTGTTCAAGTGACTCAAAAGAAAAAGAACATGGGTGCTACTACTAAAGAAAGGGTTCCTGCAAAGAAGTCTATAGCGATGCCTACTCAAAATCAGCCATTAGCTTCCAATCCACCCTCATCATTTAAAACATTAGTAGTTGCAGACTCTATGGATTACAACATCATTGAAGACATGAAGAAAACGAAAGCAAATATCACTATGTTTGAGCTTAGTAAGCTCAAACATCAACAAAATTTTTGCTCAATGAATTAAATGCAATACCTTCTTCTCCTCTTCCGAATTTTGTATTGTCCAAAGTTGCTAATGAGACAGGTAAGCCACCAGCTGGTAGAGTAGAAGCTACTGATGTTATTCTAATCGGAGATAGATCAAATTCCCATACCCCTCATTTTCTCTTGACCTACGAGATTTATAATAGAAATTTGCACAATTTCTTGATAGACTTAGGGGCTTCATCGAATATAATGTCGGCTTCGGTTTGTTCTAAACTGAATATTGAACCCCAAAAGTCTATAGTGTATATTTTCCAGTTGGATAGAACTGAGGTCCAAGTATTGGGAGAAATCAACTCAGTTACTTTTAGGTTATTAGCTGATCCAAGAGTGGTTCAGAGAATTGATATATTAATTGTTGATATTCCTGAGTTTTATGGTTTGATTTTAAGTAGAGACTGGTTTGAGAAACTTCTTGGTTATATTTCTACCGATTGGTCTTGCATGTGGCTTCCCTATAAAGGGAAGCCAAATCAGATCAAGATTGATCAGGAGAAGCATATGATTCATATTGTAATAGAGTTTGAACAAGAAAACCAGCCTGTAGCATTCAAAAATAATATTCTTGGTAACTACTCATCTGAATCATTCTTTGGTAGTTTTAGTGCTCAATCATCACCTTTCTCAGTTAATAATTTCACATCTCAAATTGAAATTTTTTCCTAAATAGATACATCAAGATGTGTTAAATTGCTGAGGAAATTGTAAATAAAACTGTAGATAAACCTTTATTTTGGTCATTATATTTTGATGGGTCGAAATCTAATGACGGTGCAGGAGCAGGATGTATTTTAGTTAGTCCTAAGGGAGAAAAGACTATGCTATCATGTAGATTAGAATTTGAGTGCACAAATAATACTGCTGAATATGAAGCCTTGATTCAAGGACTTTACAAAGCAATAGGTCTTAAGGTGCAATATTTGAAAGTGTTCGGTGACTGAAATTGCTATAAAGTAAGTCAGAAATACCATACATTGCCTTTCTAATCACCTTAACCATTATCAATCCTTGGTACAAGACCTTGTATCTCATTTTCTAGTATTTAATATTTCTCCCATTCCTAGATCTCAGAACGCAACAACAAATTTACTAGCCAATGTTGCTTCTAAGCTCATTCCATTTGAATATTATAGTACCGATAGATTTTCAGTAGAGTTAATTTTCAGGCCATCGGTTCCCGATAATGTCACTAACTGGTGAGTATTCAATCATGACAAAGAAATTTTAATCTTCTTAACTTCTGATAAGTCCTACGATGATCAAATTATTGGTGAAAGTGAGCATGATCTTCAAATAAAGGAAAAACTTGAAGAACATTCAATACCTAAACCAGTTGTGAAGACCTTTATGACATCAAATATAGGTTTAAACAAGTTACTAATTCAAAGCTCCAAAGTTCTACTTTAAGATTTGAATTAATAAATCTTAGCACAGAGGCCAAGCCACAAAATATCAATCTGGGATTAGGACACACTTCAAAAGAAAGATTTGCATTTATCAGATTATTGAATAGATATAAAAATGTCTTCGCTTGGAATTATGATGACTTGAAAAAATACGATACTTCTATCATACAACATACAATTCCAATGATATCTGAAGAAAAACCAGTACAATAGAAATTGAGGAAAATTCATCCGAACCTTGAAATCAGATAAAATTTGAGTTAAACAAACTCTTGAAGGCTAAGATAATTTTTCCTATTAGACATTCAAATTGGGTGTCCAACTTGGTGCCTATGAGAAAAAAGGATAGTGACATTAGAATTTGATTTGCATTGATTTCAGAAATCTTAATAAGGCAAGTCAAAAGGATAACTTCCCACTACCAACAATGGAGCAAACTCTGCATTCAGTAGCTGATTCTAAATTAATGTCTTTCTTAGATGGTTTTTCAGGGCATAACCAAATCTTGGTACACCCTAATGACAGACTCAAAACTACTTTCAAAACTAAGTGGGGAACTTATGCCTATCAAAAAATACCTTTCGGTTTAATTAATGTTGGAGCTACCTTCTAAAGAGCAATGGATATAACATTGAAAGGTTGGATTAATAAATCCGTAGTTGTCTTTTTGGATGACATTATTGTCTTCTCTAAGAAAAGAGAAAATCATTTACACGATTTGAAACAAATCTTTGAACGCTGTAAAAGGTATGGGATTTCACTGAATCCTAAGAAGTAATTTTTTTTCTCTTGACCAAGGTAAACTCTTAGGGTTCATTGTTTCAAAAGATGGTATTTATATCGATCTAGATAGAATCAAAGAGGTTTTTGATATTCCATTTCCACATATTAAAAAATCAATGCAATCATTTTTAGGTCAAATAAATTTTGTAAAAAGATTTGTTCCAGATTTTTCACAGATTGTTTTACCATTACGAATCATGATCAAGAAAAATTCAGTGTTTAAATGGGGACATATAGAAAAGGAGGCTTTTGATTCAACCAAGCAAGCAATCATAAATTCTCCTGCATTTAACACTCTCAATTTTTAAAATCATTTAATTTTATATACTCTAGCATTTGATTCATCTTACGTAGCAGTACTAACACAAATCAATGATCAAAACTTGGAAGCACCAATCTCATTTTATAGTTCAAATCTTCAAGGTGCTGAACTTAATTATTCTGAAGTTGAAAAGAAAGTCTTTGCTGTATTCAAAGCCATTAAACAATTTAGGCCCTTTCTCTTAAATACTCACACAAAAGTAATAGTCCTTTTTTCAACAGTAAGACAATTATTAGTGCAAAGGGAATTGGGGGGGAAAGGGCAAACTGGGTTATGACATTACAAGAATATGATTTTGACATTAGACCAGCAAAGATTGTCAAAGGCCAAGGTTTTTACAGGTTGTTAGCAGGAGCTTCTAATATTCATGAACATGAAGGTACAAATAATATTGAAGAAATTAATGAGATAAGTACCATCAATCTTGAATCCCAATATGTAGATTTGATATTTTATTTAAAAAATGGATATGCTCCTTCTAATATTTCCTATAAAAATAAATGTGCCATAAGACTAGAAGCAAAAAACTTCATGATTGTTGATGATGTGTTGTTTAGAAGAAATTATGATTTGATTTTGTTAAGATGCTTAGAAAAATTGAGGCGCGAAAGGTCTTGCAGGAATTATATGATGGTCCAGCAGGAGGACATTTTGGAGCTGATAGAACAACTTATAAAATTATCCATGCTGGGTATTATTGGTGCATATTATTTAAAGATACTCACGAATATGTAAGGAAATGTAGAACATGTCAAACTGTCAGTGGATGACAAAGAAAGCTAACTTTTCCTTTGCAACTAGTCAACATTGAGCAACCCTTTGAACAATGGGGATTGGATATCATTAAAGAAATTATTCCACATTCATCCAAACAACACAGGTACATCCTTACAACCATGGATTATTTTACTAAGTGGGTAGAAGCAATTCCTTTGAAGACAGCAAAATCTGAGGCAATCATTGAATTCATAGACCAGTTCATCATTACCAGGTTTGGTGTACCAAACACTCTTATTTTTGATAATGCATCTTATTTCTCTAGTAATTCCATACTTGAATTTGCTATCAAAAGAGGATTTAAATTGAAATATTCTACAAACTACTACCCTCAGGGTAATGGTTTAGCAGAATCCACCAATAAAAATCTTATCAAAATCATTAAGAGAACTATTGATTAGAATCATAAGAATTGGCATAAGTCTTTGATATTTGCATTATGGGCAGACCGTATAACACAAAATGTCTCAATAGGAATTTCTCCATTTAATCTGGTGTATGGAAAGGAGGTTGTCATACCAGAAAGCTTAGTACTTCCATCACTAGCCTTAGTGCAGTTTATTGAAGAAAATCCCTCATCTTCTATTCAATTGAGACATAATCAGATCCTGAAATTAGAAGAAGAAAGGGAGAAATCCCGAACTACACATGTGAGGCATCAACAAATTATTAAGTCTTATTTTCATACAATTTTCACTGGCCCAAAACTTTCACAAGTTGGTTATTTTGTTTTGAAATTGGGACAAAGCCCACGAGGACAAAGGAAAACACACTAAAATTCAGAAAATGTGGCTCGGATCATTTCAAATTAGTGAAAAGATAGGCCCATCAACATTCATATTGCAAGATCTATCAGGAAAGAGAGATTCTCTTCCTGTCAATGGGCTTATTTTGAATAAATTCTTCACTTGAGGAGGCAACCCCTTCTTACTTTGTAAATATTCAATTTTCAGCTATATTTGTGTGAATAATTAGTTTAGTTTCTTTCTTGGAAAATAAAGTTGTAAATAGCCCTCTATTGGTTTTTTACTATTTTGAAAAGGTTACTTAAAAGAAAAATAGTGTTAATATTTACTTTTGATAGATGCAAGCCTTGAAGGAAAAGAAGAAAGTTCTAGGAAATTAAGTATAATTAAACTCTAAAAGCCCTTTTATTTTTTTTGTAAAATCTTCTTAAAACCCTAAATACTGTAAATCATTCTAATTTTTAAAAGCCTAAAAAAGGTTATCAATAGAAAGCAAAGACTGATCCAATCTTAGCATCTTCAACTCTTAAAAATGTCATCCATGTTCTCTTAGGGAGAAAATTATTCACTGCATCCATAAAAGTTTATGATTTTCCAGAGAGTAATTATAAAATATATTTGATATAAGGGATAAGAGGTCTCATCACAAGCTTGCTTACCATGATCATAGGGGACTATTTCAACTGACATTACCAACACTGCATACCAAAACAGGGTAATGGCTTATAATTATAAGACAAGGGGTCTTATCACGAGCCAACTTGTTCAGTTAAATTACAACCAGTGAATGGCATTGTCAACAGCTGGCCACCAAACCAGGACAATGGCTTTTCATCTTACAAAATAAAGGAATAAGGAAAAGAGAAAAATGCAATACAAAATATGTGGAAACATATCTTTTGGATTCATTCTTTTGAATTATACTCTGAAATGGATGAGATAATAAATGATTAAATGTTTAAAAGGTAACCCTGTCGAGACTATAAACATTTGCTGGTAACAGTGGCTCTACCTATGACAAAGGAGTCATTATATAAGCTAAGTTGGAGAAGTCTTTTGTTTTATCATTATCAACCAATTAAGGTTTACTTAAACTTCGAATGTATTTAATTTTGAGATGAGAAAGAGATAACAAAAATAGTTTACATTATATTTAGAGTTTATGATTACCTAGTTATATTAGATTTTCTCTATCCACTAAGGTTTTGAGATTAAGAAGGCTAAAATATTACATTACTTTCTCATAGATAATTGTTTCTTCTAGTGAATAGCCAATTGTTGTGTTGTACAACAACCCCCCATTTCTAAAAACTTTTACACGAAATTTTTAATAAGAAATGGATCCCTTTTTAAAATAAACTTAGTGAGATTTGTGATTTGATAAATAAAACTGGTATTAACCTCATTTTAATAAAATCCTTTTGAATAAAGTATAAAATGATCCTTTAAAAAACATCATAAATAATTCTACATTGCAATAAAGCAATTGGAGATTGCGTATCGCAATGATAAAGGGATACACATACAAAGTCCTCATCAAATCCTCTCCAATAAAGGTAATCACAATTAGAAATCGGAGGTATCATATGACAAAGAGTTAAAACACAATCCGAACCCCCGATTGCGATCAATAAATAAGGCGTGCATCTCAAGAAGAAAACATTCGCAAAAATGATCTGCACGCATAAGTATTTTAAAGTTAATGAATCAAACCAATTTAACGAAAACACACCCCGCCCTATTATAATATCACTTTATCGCAATTAGAGATATTCGTTGAAAGTAATGAAGCCTTACCCTTTCAAACTCCCGATTGTGATTTGCGATTTATCGCTGATCGCCAATCAGGGAAATTCAAAGACACGCTTGAGATAATCATTCAATATATGATCGATGAGACGGGTATTTATGGTATTTATTCATCACAATTGGCAGCTTGAATGACTATTAATTTCACATTTAAGAGTAAATCTTTTAAATATTCCACTCGTGGTGGTTCTTAATTACGTTCAACTTATCATATGTCAATTGCCTTAATTCTGTTCATTTTCATATTGGCTTTCAGCGGCAATATCCTTGTGTTATGGTTTGTAATTGTCTGTGCAGAGTTTCTTTGAACTCATGAATCCGAAAAAGATGGGGAAGAAATCTAAGAAGGAAAAGGCAACTCCTGTAGCTAAAGAACCATAACAGAGCAAGAAGGGACTAATATTAGATACAACATGCCTCGGTCTGGGAAATGCGAGCTAAGAAAGTATCTACAATTTGATAGAAGTAGAGGAGCCCGAAGAATTGGAAGAGGAAGCCACAAATGATTCCACCAGAAAATTAGAAGGAACTCTCAAAGAACTGGCCTGTTCATACCTTCACATGATAGTAGCGTGGGCCAAAATTTTGTCATACACTGATGTGGTTAGATGGGTCGTCGAGAAAATCCCAACTTCAGACAAAACATTTTCCACGGTTGATGGAAGAATGTTCAGGTCATTTAAACTTGAAGATCTCAGGCAAATGCACCATCTACCTCTGCTTGAGAATCACTTTAACAAGCCATTTCTAGAAGCATTTGCAAAATAAAATGACTTGGAATTAGACCTGATTAGACACTGGAGGCATTTCCTTAAGAAACATAAGCACGAGTCATCAGGTAAGTATTATATTGATTCATTAGCCTCTCCTTATTGCTACGATGGAGCTATCATGTGTAGACTATGGGGACAACATGATTCTGCAAGATTTACTATAGACATGGTCCCGTTAATGGAGGCTGTGATTCATAGTTATGTTATGGATTGGGTAAATATTCTATCTGATAGAATAGCCACTGAGATACTAGAATACAGAAGGAAAGCACATACAACTTCCCGGACCATTCTTCCTTTTTATTATTCTTGACATCATTTGTTTTAATTCTGAATACCCCGTACTCGGATGGAAGTGGACTTCCCAAGATCATAATCCTGTTCATATCTATCACATACAGTTGTGGAAAGCCCACTATAAAAATCACTTATACAAAATTTGCAATGGTTTTGTCCTACTTGTATACTATTCTATCTTCAATAAGCCTGCCCCTAGGATATCTCAGGAAGCAGCAATTGACCTAACAGCAGTGGGTAGCTAGTTCAAATAGAGAAATTCACTTATGTAAGGCTTTTTGGTAGCCTTACCAAACCCCATGTTCTTCCTCTATATGTTCCTGATAAATTGTTAGCCCGAGAGTTAGCATATCAGATAACAGTTGAAAGAACGTCAGAAACCCTTAGAAATTCCAAGAAACATATGTGGCCTGCATTCCCCTTATGGTGTGCCATTTTTACCTTACATGATTAGAAACATGCAGAGAAAGAGGCAAAGAAGATTCATATGTGAAATCTTTCCACCATTCCAAATAGGCAATATGACCCAAGGAAGGTTGCCTATAATGTTACTTCTCAAGCTAAACTTACTAGATTTGATCATGAAGTAGATGACTTTAATGATTTGTTTGCTTTAGCTGAAATATTTTATTGGGTTATAGGATTGGCTAGTATCAAATATGGAGAAGAGGGACGAGAAAAATTCAATAGGCTCAAAGCCTAGAGGTTGCAAACTCTACCTTTGGATCTATTAGCTACAACCCCAACAGTTCAGCCATAGATTCAAAGTAAAAAGCAAGCTCCCAATAATACTCCTATAGTGGAGAAGGTTCCTGAAAAGGAAAAGTTGCCAGAGCAGGAGTAGAGACAAGAAACAAGTAGCGGACCCCTTGATTCAAGCATTTATGTTGATCTTAAACTAATCAAGGAATGGCAGCAATTTGATTCCATCATTAGTAATACTGAGAGCATTCAAGGATTCAACACACTTGAGGTGATCATTATTCAAAAGTCATTAATCAACACAGTTCCAACTGAAGGAACAAGCGGACCACCCATGATTCATAAGGACTTAGAAATAATCCCTGAAAATACCTTCGATGAGATTGTTTTACACATAGAAGAGATATCACCATTAGATGTCTTCTATAGCCCTAAGCATGGGGCTATAATCAAGAGACAAAGAAAAAAGAGGAAAATTGATGATTCTGGTACATGAAAATTGAAAATTTTCATGTACATAGGACAGACAACCGTCTGTGTGGAAAACTGATGATTCTGGTAGAGCCATCATCCCTTAGCTTGGATGATTATCTGTGCAGCTATGATGTTTTGATGTCTTTATTTTCCTGAATATATCACAACCCGAATGGTTGAAACAAAATCTGGGGTCCTCAAACTCGTTCAATCTTCGCTTGAAGTACAATTCGATCCATGTAAAGGATGTTCTAATGTCGAACATGGAAAGAGATCGCCTGATTACCAGCCAATGATGTAAGTTGGTAACAGGTGTGAGAGGAATCATTGATAATGATAATGACCCTCAAGGTACTGCAGTACAATTCACGTGGTACGAATGCATGAGTCGATGTCGAACACCACACAAAATCTTCCGATCGAAGGCCATTGATGTAAACTTGTCACCGGAAGTGAGAAACTTGCCATTGAGGCATGCAAGCTTCAAAGTACTGAAAGGGTTATTCCTAAGTCAACTTCTTGGATAATGGATTGATGTCAACAAGAAGTGACCCGTCATAGGAGGGCCTTAATGAATCCCACATCTACGACACAAAACAGAGCAAATGATTTTGTGGAGGTGAAAACGATCTGATGATACAAGGTTCAGGGTGGCGTTCATGAAAGAATGAAGTGTGAAGGTATTGTAGCGGATGAGATGTAAGCTAGGTTGGCGAATTCTCTTAGCAACTTCTCTTGAACATATCGGTGACACTGAAATGGATTGGTAGTGTTAACCCCAAAGATGGATGGTATGGACGACCAATGGTGATATGAACGGTGAACGGAATAACCCAACCCGACTCAATCATGGTGATGGAGTGAAAGTGTCATGTTCAAGAGTGACCTGCTACCAATAAAGTTTCTTCCCAATTTTTCCCCAGTCATTTCTGACCAGTACCTCTTTATTTTTGTTAAGCTTGAGGAGGATAAACATATGCTTGTTCTATAATTTTCCCTTTAGGCAAACCCATCACTATGTTTTAACGAGCCTAGTGATGCAGGAGCATCGGACCTGGCCAGCAATGTGGGAAATTGCCCACATGTTGTGGCTTGAAAAAAATTCGTATTTCATTTGCTGTTGATAGAGAGTCGAGTTCACAGTTAGCTAGTTGTTGTAATAGATAAAATCCTCCATTTAGTATTTAATTTGTTAGGCATATTTTGATATGTCTGTTGGAATAAATTTATGGTGATCACCTTATCTATTGTTAGAGTAATTAGTGGTATAACAGAAACTAAAGAAGGGCGATTCTGGTGGAAATAAATGGCAAACTGAAGATCTCTTGGAGCGGATCAACGCCGATTTCTCGTGGGCAATCTTGATTTCGAGCGCCTAAAATCTGGGAGAGATTTGGGCGACAAAAACATAATTCAAAGCAATTGGTTCCATAAATCTTGATCAGATCTTTATTGAGCGAAGAAACTCAAGTTAATTTCAAATAGTCAATACCCAGTGCGAATTGTCCAGGTCATCTCTTATCAAGAGGCTAAGGGCACAATCCGAGCATTCAATTAACAGAATTATAATGCGGAAATTTCAACTTGAGGCTTCAAGGGTGGATCGATTAGAGGGACTAGTCAATGATGAACAACAGAAGTTATCCAAATTTTGCCATTCACAATTACATAGTGACAAGATTCAGAAATCAGTCCAATCATGTGTAAAGGCACGGGAGAAATTAGAAATTCCTAGCAATCAAAATAAAAACATAGTTCCCAAATTTGTCAAAACAGTTCCAAGAAGAATGCAGATCCATTACTGGCAATATGTAGTTGATATGTAATTGATTTGTTTTGGGAAATTTTGGGAGAACTATAGTTTCTCGAATGCTTTAAAAATGGGGACAGCGTATCACGTTGGGGGGGAATTATTTCAGAGACGGTGTTGGACCAGCGTCTTTTTGTATTTTTTTTGCTGTTCGTTTATTCATATATGGATGTAAATTAACGACCTCCGTAGTCAAGAAAATCGATGAACATATATGTTGTTTTTTTTCCTTTGTTTTGGTTGTGATCTATTGTGCGTGAATTAAAGCTGTGATGTGTTGCGTGATGGAACATATTGTAATAGTGGAAACGATGGACATATGAATATGTTCCAATTGGTAATTGTAATATCACTACGCAGGTGGAAATACAAAGTTCCCTGTTTTGTTTGAAACTAGCAGGGGTAATATTTTTTTCTATTGCTTTGGGAAAAGGGTGTGATGGCCGCATCTATATGATACTAATAAAAATCCAGTTTGATGTGAAAAAAACAGAGGCTCTGTTTTGATAGCTGGCGGTTTTCAGGTTAAAGAAGGTCGTTTTGTGTCAAACTGAAGTCTGATGTTTGGAAAATAATATATTGATCTCAGCGCAGGTGCATTATTTTTGGTATCAGAGCCAAAAGATCCAGGTGGTTGCAGCTAAGATGCCGCCAAGGCGAGGAATTGGTCGAGGAAGACCATAACCAAATGCAGTCCTGATAGACGAAGTGTGAAGACTGCGTGAACGAATGGAGACAATGGAAACAGCCCAGAGAAGAGCACCAGATGTGAAAACTGAGAGTTCTTCAGAAGAATCTGACGAAGAGGTGGAAGCAGGAGAAGAAAATGAAACTACCAAAGTCCTCAAGATGCTGGCAAAAGTTGGAAGCAATCCCAAGATAGAAATTCCTATGTATGATGGGAGTTTAAATGCCGAGGAGCTCATGGATTGGATCAGATCCATAGATCAGTATTTCGATTATGAAGAGGTTGAGGAGAATAAGAGGGTGAAGTTTGCAGTCACTAGATTGAAGGGCCATGCATCCATCTGGTGGGACGAGTTACAGACATCAAGAACGCGAAAGGGGAAATCTAAGATCAAGTAGTGGGATAAAATGCTAAGCAACCTAAAAGCCAAGTTTTTGCCTAAAGACTATCATTTGAATCTTTTTAAGCAGATGCAAAATTTGAAGCAGAAGGGAATGTCTGTTAAAGAATATAGGGAAGAATTTTACAGGTTAAATATCAGAACAGGGCATGTAGAAGATGATTTGGAGAAAGTAGCCAGGTATATTAATGGGCTAAGGTATGAGATCCAAGATGAGATTAGCCTGTTAAGTTTGAAAACTATTGAGGATGCCTATCAAGCAGCCTTGAAGGCAGAGGAAAAACTCTTGCGCAAAAAAAACCAGAGAAACAGAGGTAAGAATCCAGCAAACGAAGGAAGGATACTTGAATCCAAAGTTCAACCCTTTCAGAATGAGGCAGGGAGTGCGAGCAATAGAGCACCACAAAGAGGAGATTTTGGGCGTGGAAGGTTTGTGCCTAGAGGCAGAGGCTGAGGAAGAGATGTCCGGTGCTTTGCATGTGGTGAATGGGGACATGTACAATGGGATTGTCCTCATCAGAGATCAGCAAACCAGGGCAACGTGAATGTTGCAGAAGCCAAGGAGGAGATTCCTCAACCTGAAGCTAAAGAGGAACCGCCAAAAGATGGAGAGTCCCTATTACTGAAGAGGGTATTACTGGAAGGAGCTAAGGAAGCCAAAGAACCAGTTCAAAGGAAGACTTTATTCAGAACTGTATGTAAGTCCAAGGGTAAGTGTTGCAAGTTGATAATTGATAGTGGTAGTACTGACAACCTTGTTTCTACAGAGATGGTGGACAAGTTGAAGTTGGAGAGAACAGTACACCCCACTCCTTATAAAATATCGTGGCTTTAGAAAGGCCATCAAATTTTTGTAACTGAACAATGTCAAGTTGAATTTCAGATTGGTACTTATAACGATGTCATTTTATGTGATGTAATGCCGATAGATGTATGCCACATATTTCTAGGGAGGCCCTGGCAGTTTGACCGAAATGCCATACATGATGGCAGAAGAAATACTTATACTTTGGAGAAAGATGGGAATAAGCATACACTACTGCCGTTGAAAGCTGAAGATAATAAAGAAGCACTTGGAAATAGCGTTACGTTGATGAATGAGAAGACCCTGTTGCAGGAAGATGAAAAGGGTAAGGAGATGCATCTTGCTGGTGTTGGCAAACCCAAGGTAATTTTAACTTCTACAAATTTAGAAGATTTACCTGAAGAAATTCAGAATTTCTTGAATGATTATGCTGATATTGTTGTGGATGAGTTGTTACCCATCAGGAGTATTAGTAACCATAATGATCTAATACCTGGAGTCAGTTTGCCGAATAAAGTAGCCTACAGGGTAATGCAGGAAAATGTCGAAGCTGGAACACAAGTGAAAGAGTCGATGGATAAATGGCTAATCAGTGAAAGGCTTAATCCATGTGTTGTGCCAATAAAACTCAGTCCGAAGAAAGAAGTTGAATGGTGCATGACTCTAAATTCTCGAGCCTTATATAAAATCACCATCAGGGTGAAGAATGAAGATTTGAAGGAATATGCAGTCTCTAAAGAAGAGCTGAAATTGGATCTGAAGAAAATCCAAGTAGATGTGAATTGGCTAACTCCTAGAAGCATATTTGAGGGAGATGTCAAAAGCAGATGGCAGGAATGCAGTAGCAAAGACAAGCAGCAAGCAGATATGAGGAGACGGAAAAAGAAATTCCAAACAGGTGATTTAGTTATGTATTGCCGAAAGGTACCTATACTAAAAGCCAGAAGAAGAACCACAAAGAGACGCCATAACAGACGAAAGCCCAAAGCAGGAAAAAGGAAAAAGAAAGCGCTAAAGCGAACCAGGAGTCAGGCTCATTATCAATATTTGACCAAATGGAAAGAGGAACCAGTAGAGGACGTCAGCAGAGCTACAAAGAATGGGGATCAACTCCAAACAACTACAAGATCAATTTTCTTCCTCGGGAGTCTGATGCAGGAGCATCAGACCTGGCCAACAATGTGGGAAATTGCCCACATGTTGTGGCTTGAAAAAAAATCGTATTTCATTTGCTGTTGATAGAGAGTCGAGTTCACAGTTAGTTAGTTGTTGTAATAGATAAAATCTCTCCATTTAGTATTTAATTTGTTAGGCGTATTTTGATATGTCTGTTGGAATAAATTTATGGTGATCACCTTATCTATTGTTAGAGTAATTAGTGGTATAACAGAAACTAAATAAGGGTGATTCTGGTGGAAATAAATGGCAAACTGAAGATTTCTTGGAGTGGATCAACACCCATTTCTCGTGGGCAATCTTGATTTCGAGCGCCTGAAATCTGGGAGAGATTTGGGCGACAAAAACATAATTCAAAGCAATTGGTTCCATAAATCTTGATCAGATCTTTATTGAGCGAAGAAACTCAAGTTAATTTCAAATAGTCAATACCCAGTGCGAATTGTCCAGGTCATCTCTTATCAAGAGGCTAAGGGCGCAATCCGAGCATTCAATTAACAAAATTATAATGTGGAAATTTCAACTTGAGGCTTCAAGGGTGGATCGATTAGAGGGACTAGTCAACGATGAACAACAGAAGTTATCCAAAATTTGCCATTCACAATTACACGGTGACAAGATTCAGAAATCGGTCCAATCATGTTTAAAGGCACGGGAGAAATTAGAAATTCCTAGCAATCAAAATAAAACATAGTTCCCAAATTTGTCAAAACAGTTCCAGGAAGAACGCAGATCCATTACTGGCAATATGTAGTTGATATGTAATTGATTTGTTTTGGGCAATTTTGGGAGAACTATAGTGTCTCGAATGCTTTAAAAGGGGGACAACGTATCACGTTGAGGGGGAATTAGTTCAGAGGCGGTGTTGGACCAACGTCTTTTTGTATTTTTTTTGCTGTTCGTTTATTCATATATGGATGTAAATTAACGACCTTTGTAGTCAAGAAAATCGATGAATAGATGTGTTGTTTTTTTTCCTTTGTTTTGGTTGTGATCTATTGTGCGTGAATTAAAGCTGTGATGTGTTGCGTGATGGAACATATTGTAATAGTGGAAACGATGGACATATGAATATGTTCCAATTGGTAATTGTAATATCACTACGCAGGTGGAAATACAACGTTCCCTGTTTTGTTTGAAACTAGCAGGGGTCATATTTTTTTTATTGCGTTGGGAAAAGGGTGTGATGGCCACATCTATATGATACTAATAAAAATCCAGTTTGATGTGAAAAAAACAGAGGCTCTGTTTTGATAGCCGACGGTTTTCAGGTTAAAGAAGATCGTTTTGTGTCAAACTGAAGTCTGATGTTTGGAAAATAATATATTGATCTTAGCGCAAGTGCATTACCTAGTGACAGTGAAACTCTCTCTTGTCTGCATGGACAATTTTGTCGCTATTGTTTTAACGAGTTTAATGACAAATATAACTTTGTCCTTTTCAATTTTAGAGAGTCTAAAAAGAGATGGAAAGGCAACTCCAGTAGTCCTTTTTCGTAATATAATCCCTTAATTCTGAAAAAGTATAAAATAATATGAAAGGGATGACTTTTCGATAGTTTTAACGAGTTGAACAGGATAAACTCTCAATATTTTTGTGTAATGATCCCTCAGGTCCAAAAAGATTAAAATATAGAGGAGGGATGGTACTTTTGATTGCTTTAACAAGCTTGAGAGGCCAATTGCTCAGCAATCTTTTCATATTTTACGAGTCAGATGAAAAGAGCTTAAAGGAGACTTGGTTTTTGAGGAACGAGTGATATTTTTGGGTAGCACTTGGTTCTAGCTAAGGTTTGGAACTTTTCAATCACGACAGTGTGAAGAAGATGGCTAACAGAATCACTCGTCGCAGCTATTCCTCAAAAGGGTAAATAATAAAATGGAAGCGTATGATCAGCTAAAAAGGAGTGGAGGTGATGGTAAGAACACGACCAAGGTTCAAAAGCTGATAAGTATGAAATTGCAATGGTTATTTACCGAAGGTGGGTTCATTTTTTAATGAGCTTGAACTCTGGGGGAACATGTGCTCATTGCTAGGTTTATTTTTTAATGATCTTGAAATTCGCGTAAACCTACTCGTGTCAGTCATATAATAAGGATGTATCATTGATAGGTTCATTTTTTTAGGGAGCTTGCCACATTCGAAACTTTGCTCCGATGCCTTTTATTATGTAAGCTAGGAATGACCAACCTACAAGTTTAAAGAGTTAAGAGCCTACATACTAAGAAAATAAATGGTTGCTTTTCACTTGCATGCAAAAAGGTTTGCATGCCCCCATGTATAACGAAATAGAGCTTCCACGTTACCATACGGAAGTTGCATTAACAAGATTGTTTCATCCACATTTGCAGACAAAACACTTCCTTGGCTCTATCGGGAATAGACATAACCTTTGACGGAGGAATCCTTTTACTGTCTACTTTCATTTTCCTAAACGGACAGGGGAGTCAGACTAGTCATATATCCTATGCAGAAACCTACCTTATATATGGGGTTTTCCTACCGAAGCAGACCAGGGCGCATGCCTCCTGAGTTTCAGTCACAATCACCGAATCACTCATGCTCATCAGGTGGACGGACTAGAGATTGATGAGACATTCTTTGTGAAAAAAGACTAGTTAGGGATGGCACTTGACTAGTAGCTATGTTTGAAATCGGGAATGAAAGCTGGTCTACGAGCTGGAGCACTTTGCCTTCATGCGGGAAACACATCATTCGAAAGAGTGATGAAACAATAGCTCCCATGCTATAAATGTAGTCATGCCCAAGGAGTAGATTGTAATATAATGGCCCTTGGACTACCATCATGTTCAGATAAACGATTTTCCTTCTCAAAGTTATAGGAAAATTTGGAAGGATCCCTAACTGTCGACTGGTTCCTTTGTTGAAGCCTGACAGATTTCAAATCTCAGGCAGAAGAGATGGCGAACCAAGTGCTTTCCAAGCAATGGAGGAAAGTATACTCATGGAAGCCCCTTCATCTATGATAGTACCAAACATGATCATTTTGTAAGCTTGTACTATGATTCGGAATGGTACATTAGATGGTAGGTGGGATCTCCATAGTAGATTCCAATAGAAGGAAATGACTAGATTGCTTGGAGGAGGGACTGAATAAACGGTCGGATGAATCTCTGATGAATTTCCTTCCTACGGTAAAGGAATAGGTAGATTGCCCCTAGTTTCATTGGATTCTGTGTTAACAAAAAGAATTTGAATGGTGTCGTTCTCATTCTCTTTGGTGGCTGTATCATCTGAAGGTAGACCTTCTGAAGACAAGACTGGGTCAACTGCCGTCTCAACCTATTGAATTTGGTCCTCTGTGGACTCAGAGAATTTATCTTCAATGATAGAGGCTTCGACCGACAGCAAATATGTGTCAGTCGGATTTTCAACTAGTGATGGACTCGGCAAGAGTTTCTTATATCCAGGAGGAAGCCGTAGTGGTGAAGCAAGACGGTTATCCAAGACTCTTTTAGCTTCATCTAGGAAGGGACAACAATGGAGGGCATGATCGCCTTCACACAATCTACAAGGAATTTTAGATCTTCCTTTTTGTCAATTGACTTCATTTTCACTAGTTGACGGTGTACTTTCAACATGATCGTCAGAGGTTGAGGACACCGGATTGTGCAAGCGGGGAGACCAGTCCTTTAAGATCCATGGGATGCAAGGAAAATCTTGATGATAGTGGTCTCCTTTGCAAATGACACATGGAGATTAGGTTTGGATGGTGCAGTGTGTGGATTTTTGCTAGACGATGCATGGTTGCCCCCTTTTGTCGTTGGCTTCTTCTTCTTCTTCTCCTTCCCTTTCTTCTTCACCTCAGTTACTTGGTTTTTAGTATTACTAGCTTCACCAAGTGAAGAGGAAGAAGGAGAGGGAGAAACAAATGAAGCAGAAGGTTGGGGGGGAGCTCTAGTATCATCTGGTTGCTGATTTGATTGCTCAGGAATCATGGTGTTTTGAACGACAGAGGTAGAGAAAAGCCATACTAGCAGGCCAATTGTAAGTCCTGGAAGGAACAATGTAGCCATATGAGGTGCACCAACATCTCCCCAAGAGGAGAAGGGACTAGGATTCCCCCCAAGGGGAAATCCTTGATTGGTGGACTCCATTTTTCTCAACCTAAGACCAACGAGGGAATAGTGACATTATTCCGATTAAAATAAATTTGATGACGCTTTGACACAACTTGCTTTTTCAATTTTTAAGAGTCGAGAAAAAGCTAAAGATGACTCTAATTGCCTTCAATTTTTAATGAGCCTGAAGTGACAAGTGCTCAGATGGACCTTTTCTTTTAAGGAGTCTGAAAAGGAACGAAAGTGAATACTCTGGAAATCTAGATAGAGGAATTACCAAACCAATCGCAAAACTACAGAATACTTTTTAAGTTACGGTAGTCAATATTCACAAATGTTGTGTTTAGTGCATTGCGATCGATAGGGTGGCAAACACGGGAACACAATTGTGGTCTCCCAATATATACTCGACAGTACGTGGGAACACAAGTCCGTACTGGCACTTGTCGTATCAAAGAGGAGGAATCACCCAACCTATGATGAAAATGATAGTTAGCAGGCTTTATGATGCCAGAATACGTCTCTAGCCTAGACTTTTAGATGTTGTGCGTTAGGTTCCAAAGCATTTTTATGTTCATTGAGGTTTATTTTACAGCTGATCTTTCTTAAGAAGTTTTCCTTTAAGGTTCACCGTGTGATGTAGATATACAATTCCTAAATATGCAATCTAAGATGATAAACGGTTGTTTACTTTCTTTTTGCAATTAAAATCCTAGCTACTAAGGAAAGAGAAGTAAAATTATTTCAACATAGAGCAGAAAGCACACACTAAGATGCACTGTCCTAAATCAATTTCCGCATGTAGTCTAAATGCAAATGCACATGCATTTATTTGTTTTCCACTTTCTTAATGTGTGAATGACAAAATGAATGCTAAGTACAGATCTGAACTATTTTTCTTTCAAAGTGATAGTACTAACAATTTTCTTTTCAAAAAATGAAAGGAAGACTAAGACGACACTTTGTGATTTTGAATTCAAAAAATGAAATGAAGACTAAGATGGCACTTTGCGATTTCGAATTAAAAAACCGAAAGGAAGACTAAGATGACACTTTGTGATTTCGAATTTACAATTGCTTTCGACACTTGAAATACTATTAATTCAAATCAAATACAATGGCAAAAGTGTAACCGACTATCAAAAAGAGGAAGACTTTACGACACTCTTTTCTTTGACTGAAAATGACACTTGTGACACTTTCAAATCAAAAGATGATAGTTCGATTAAGCTATTGTTTGCAAAGGAGAATTGTAAATGATGAAAAATACATAAAAACATTTACAATTTTTTATCAATGGAGGCTGAATAACGCAAGGAAGAGAGTTTCAATAGTGATATACTGATCATAGACAGCAAAACTACTGAATAAAGTTGAATACAATGAAGAAAAACGAAAATATGGAGGTAGAAACAGTCTCACTCAATCATCGCACTTGTAACATAGGGAAACAGGGATGCATTTCATCTGCAACACACGGGAGGTGCGATGTATCCAGACTGCTAATGAGAGAGAATGCAATGGTCCAGGGATGAGACTGATCTTGGTTTTTGCTCACAGTTTGTAGCTTAGCTAAGGGATTTAGGCTGAGCTAATGATAGGCAGTAAACACAATGTACAGGGGCTGATCTAATGAGGTTACTTGAGCTACCACTAGGGCATTTAGGATGTTTGCAAGTCAGATGTTCAGTTCATAAACTAGCCCAGAGATTGACTGAAGCAACGTTGATCTACTTTGTAGTTTCATAGCAAAAGTAGTTCGAATGCTAGCTGGCTTTACTTCAGGCTCCATCTGTAGCTTATAAAGCAAACAAATAGAAACAAGAAAAAAAACTATTTTTTCCCCAATGGAGTCTCCATTTTGTTATTGGGAAAAATAGTGTCCATTCAGAGCTGCTAGTCCCACTAAGACAGGTATCTATCTTAGAAAGAAACAAACTAAAGTTACTCATGTTTTCCTTTATGAGAGATAGATGAGAGAGAAGCAGAGAGTACCAACCTCAGTCTTTCGCTTGGCTCCTTGCTTGTTTCCTCCCTCCTTTGATATAACTTTACCACTCCTTCCTCACTTGTCTCACTTCAAACAAACACTTGTAGAGTCAAAGCATCATAATACCATCAAAGCATAGAGATCTATAACCATCAACAATATAGGATCAAATATATATTAACCATAAAAATGCATATATCAATACAATATTCAAAAATATACAAGAATATGGAGGAAAACTCAAATAGCTTTATTGATAGAAGTAGTGGAAGAGAGGATTACAACCCATTGGTCTAACCCACTGCCATCCTCCTAGCATGAAAGCCCTCTTCACCTCATGAAAAGCTATATCACCCAACACTATGATGTTTCACAAAGAAACCAACAACACTTCCTTACAAAATATCAAATTCCAGCCTCTGGATCTCTAGGATGAGGGATCCATATATAGATATTTGTAGGTGGGTGAGTCAGCTTCTAGGATATTGATTAGTGTCATTTCTCTAATATTTCTTGGTTCCACTTGGATATTTCATGATCTATTACTCATCCCTGGGCAAATTCAGAGAGGCAAGTGTCAAATGGGCAGTTTCTAGAAGATTCTATGGGTTTCTGCCTAGCCAACTGCCTCTTCCATTTGTCTACTCTCGCTCATCGTACCCTACATAAGGGATTATCAGTATGCATTGCACTTTCTACATGTAGTAGATGAGATGCATTGCACCCTTAGAACTGAGCAGTTTGTATGGTCCAATTTTGACCAGTTCTGAGTATTTTTTTAGGGAGAACTTCTGGGAAAAGATGTAATCAGCTGACCTTGTTCCTTTAGGGTATGAAACAACACTTTTAGGGGCTTAGAAGCCCTTGGTTTATGGATATATGAAATTGGGGTTGCAGTGCCCAAATATGTCTATAACAGTGAGATTGGACTTGGAAAAAGCAGATGAAAGATTAACAAATTTTTTCTCTTGGCAAGAAACTAAAGAGGGAAAAGTTGCTAATCTACCACAAATCCAAGAATCGCATAAAGAAATTCTATTCACTAAATGGCAATCTCAGCTAATGAAGTCTGAAATAACAACATCAAGATGTAGATCAACAAGAAGCAACGTGGTTGAATTAATTAATAACATTCTTTATTTATCAAATTTAATAACAAAGTGTTCTCCAGGAAAACTCCCACCAGTAAAATCATTAGAACATATGTGGAAACAGGAGCTGGAGCAGAGGGAAAGATTGATCGCAGGTATTCAAAGTTTAACATGGTAAAACTTATGGTTTTTTTCTTGTCAAACCATATAGGCAGTGGACAACAATGAAATGCCTCACCGATGCAATTGGCCATATGATTCCCAAACTTAATGATGCCACATACACCACTCAGTTAAACTCACGCATGAGTCATCCGCCAGAACTTTAACCAATTCTCACCATTTTTCAGCTCCAATCACAAGATGATTAGCTAATACAGTGAACCATTTTTGACCGATTGTATCATGCCTATTTCAAGAAGATTTTCACATTTTTGTGATTTGATTATACCAGCGCATAGCATATTTATTTCATAGTTTGTTAGTTTAAGAAGTATCTATAGAGCCTTTTATGTTTTTAGAAAGGGTTCTCAAATTTTTGTAGTAAGACTTGGATTGGAAGTTGCACTATTATGCTTCCGATATATTCACTTTTATAAAAACTAGACCTGAATTCTGAGTTTTGATAAAGAATGCTTTTATGTGATATGCACTATTGCTTCTTGTGAAAGTATTTCCAAGTTAAAAAGTAGGATCTGAATGTGATTCATATCGTAGGAGACTCAAATGCATACGGTACTACTATCTGTGTTTTTTCTTCAGGCTTTTATGTGAATCAACATTTATTTATTTTGCTATTATTGATATATGTACATGTTCTTACAACAATTCTTTCACCTATCACTATTGAATGTTTAAGAGTTGTTATCTTTGATATATATGTGTGTCAGTAATATATAACGATTAGTGCGATAACATTTTAATTATTACTTTGTTCAACTACTTGAACAAAGTAATTATCATTTGAATGAATATTTTTATTTATGAGTAAGTCATCTATATGTTTACTTGTCAATAAAAACCCTCAAATATTACACTAGGAAAAAGACTTCCCACGATAGATTAGTTACTTTATATTGTTGCATTTTAGAATAGATAATTCATCATTCCCATTAGATATTAAAAATCGATCACTTATCCATCCCACTTATAAATCATTGGGAAACTGGTCCCATTATATCCAATCGGAGCCACCACACCAAACAGAAAAGAAGTTGCCTTAAGGTCCAGACGGGGTGGTTTTCCCTGATGTTGATGCAAAAATTTTCAAGGCATCAACACAAGGGAAATGAGCTGGGTGGTTTGGATCCACCAGCCAGTTTGTTGCCCCATACCTCTTAGGGTTTATCTGCATTTTATTTTGATAGATGCATGGTGTGAGTGTGATTTAATACAGCTCCGCAATTTCATTTCACGACTCTTTCCTATGCTTTGATCATTTGACTTGTGATTTTATTCCACGGTTCTTTTTCATATTTTTGATCATCCAAGTTTGATTAATACTATTGTCATGTATTTTTATCAAGGTTGAGGCAAAGGATAAGCACTGAATCTTTTTAATTTCACTTCTTATTTATCTTACAAGTTAAGTGTGACACTTACCCTGATCCTATTTGTTGCATAACAAGGTTTACTTTCAGAATATAATGATATAGGAAACTATGGATTATTACAAGTTCTAGTTGATTTAACTCATTATGCATTCATGACTGCCTTAAAACTATTATTTGAGATGTGAAACTGATTCTTTCACTTTGGAGAAAATAACATTCATTTGTGAAATCTTGATAATTAAATGCCAGCGTCAGCTTGAGGAGAAATTGCAATCTTGTTTTATTGGCAAAGTAAAGTGCTCATAGAACTCTTAGAATATTTTGAGGTTAAAATTTGTGATTAATATTCATTTCCTCATGATTGAATATTTCTGTGTTGAAGAGAAAGTATTTAATGATTTTATAATATCAAGGTGAGCTTGAAAGAAGCAAAAATGTATTTATCTTATTTGTTTCTATTGCACACTTTCTGTATAGTTGAGTACTGAAATATTTCCAAAGAAGAAGTGCACATATAGTGTAGATTATTTTTAAAGCATTCAATGATTTCCTTAGATTAGTTGGAATGAAGTTTCTTTATGATTCATAGTTTTATTTCATGCTTTCCATTTTTTCAAATTGAATCACATTCTTTTGAGTGGAATCTACACTCTCTTGTCCCCTGGACAACTGAGGAAGACTTTCTACAAGGGTCAACTCAATCCAGAAGAGGAACCAGAAGTAGATTCATAGTGTTTTTACTTTGCTTCGAAGAGTCTTGTTCCTTTTTCCTGAATGATGCCTTTTTGAATTGTTTTCAAGAGCTTGATTCCACAGGTCCCTGAGGTCATCTTCTGGCATATATTGTGCTACGCCTCTAAGTCTACCAACCTAGATTGACAATTTAAATGTTGGTGTAAATATTGTATTTATACTGCCCCACATATATTTAACCATACATTATAATTATATAAGACATATATTTCACACATACTTACAATTCAAACACTTTGTATGTGCACTAAATTCACCTTGCACACACCATCACTATTAACTAGTTTGTTATACTAAGCATTACAAGTAGAGTACTTGAGACATATTATTTTACTTTGCAATTTTGCACACAAACATATGCTCACAAATATAATTAGGAAAGAAGTGGCCCATCATCCACAAATAATTTTTTTTCTTGCAAGGAACAAACATCACAATGTAATTAGGGGAATTGTATTAAAGTATCATGAACCAAATATCCACATACTTATAATTCAAACACCTTGTCTGTGTACTAGATTCACCTTGCAGACATCATCACTACTAACCAATTTAATTTACTAACCATTACAAGTAGAGTAATTTCTTATATTTTACTTTGAAAATTTTCACACAAACATATGTCCACATAATATAATTAGGAAATATGTAAGTGTCCCATCATCCATGTGTATAATTTCTTCCCTTGCAAGGAACACACATCACATATGTTAATTGAGGGAATTTTAAAGGATCACTGCATATCCACATCAATTCACACTTTGTATGTTCACAATTTCACTTGCACACACATTCACTCCACACAATAAGCTCACTTAAACTTTGTATAAATGGTATTCTCTTTCCATGATATTTAATACCTAATTTATTTGAGGTTATATTTGGTTCCACACCCTAAGTGAAGTAAATCCTTTATAAAAACAATCTTAACTTGAACACACTAACTTCCTTATAGGGGCCATCAGATAATTTATAGTTTAGGATAGGACCATGGTGATAAGTAGCACATAAGATGTCATGGTTGTTTTTCATATTGCAACATGTAAAGTTATATTTTAGGGAGTTTAAAATCTTGCATCATCTAGTGACAAATCTTAAACATGGAGAGAAACTCATGAGGGGGTAAGGCCTAGGTGGTGGATTATCATGAACCTTCGTGTTGTCTCCCAACACATGGTGTTTTGAGTCCAAAATTGACAACCAAAAGCTAAGATTCATACATTCCCACTGGCTACAAGTAACTTAGTGTTCAAATCTTATGGCATCTTTCCCTATAGTTTGAGGTGCAGGAGCACTTACTTGAGGTGATCTTGGTTAGGCTACTTGAAGCGTCGCCAACTATTTCGAGACATATCCCTAGCACAGTTGGCCAATATAAGCCTCTCCATACCTTGGTTTGTTTTTTGGCCACTGAAAGCATATCCAGTAACATTTATGAGGTGGCCCTAGTACCCTATTCTAAAATCTTCACAAGTCCCAGTTACTACTTAATCATAAGGGCATTAGGTATTTTGAGGAAATTTTCTCATACGCAAATCCCTAGATAAACAATTTTTGTTGATTTTTTCACACATTCAAATTAAAGAGAAAATTAACCATTTATTTTTCATTTTATCTTATTTATGTGATTCATTTAGTTTTCCTAAAGAAAATGTATGTGTTTAGGTGTGCTTACAAATGAAACAACCTCAAGTGTTGATTTATTCCTTTCTTGCTGACTAATTTATTTCTCAGAATAGAATGCTTGTCATTAGTTACATGTTTCATAGAGATTATATCATCTTCAGGTGCCTTCTACATAGAATTAAAATTATCATGAAAATTCTTTTACCTTTCATACATGCTGAAGATTTTACCTTTCATCATATTCTAAATCACCCTTTTCGTCAACACAAGGATCAATAATTTTACTTATCTGCTCTCTTCTTTGATCCATCTTTCCCTGAGCTTAAAACCCTTTTGTTTTTATGTTTCAACTCATAACCCTTGGTCCATGTGACTAGAACCCTAGGGTTTCCAAATTGATTTTTGTTGAGTGAGGAGGAATTATTTTATATTTCATCATATTCTGAATAACCCAAGGGACTAATACCTTTATTGGTGCACTCTTCTTCGAACCATCTTTCCCTAAGATCGAAACCCTTTTCTTTACATGTCTCAACTTATAACCCTTGGTCCATGTCAACTTTTTCTAATTAGTTTCCAACTATCAAATCATATCATGACCTTCCACGTATGGTGATTTCTTAAAAAAACATCTGTAGATTTACTATTCACTTATCTTGTGATGATGATTCACTTAATTTGCAAGTATACTTTTTATTCAACTATACAGGGATGTAAATTGAATAGCCACATGAGGGAGAAGATGTGTCCCATCAAATTAATCAACCATATGATGATCAAGATGTGTCCTATGGACCTGATCAACCACTAGAGGAAAATGTGCCCTATCAAGTTGAACAATTATCACTAGGGGAACAACATGTGCCATGTGAAGCTAATGAACTAATGGAGGAAGAATATTTTCCCTATCAGGCTGATCAACCACTAGAAGAACAAATTGTTTCCTCTCAAGTTGACGTGATAACAAGGAGTTACAGTCGTTTGGAAAAGGGGTGGACCATTTGTAGAAAATTTGGATGCAAGCATAATAGAGGACCTTGGAGAACCTATCCCTTCTCGCACTATTAGATACCATGTCAATAAAATCATTCAACAATATTTGGAGAAACATTCAATTATTGTACAGGTTTAGATACTACATGGCTTGATCAAACATAAGAAACTAAAACATGTCATGAAGATTTTGGGTGTCCAATATGCTAAAAGAAAGAATATGCATATGAATGTCATTGAAAATATATCAAAGGCATTCACTATGTTTGGAAAACAAGAAAACCTTATGTTCGAGTTGCGCACAAGGAAATTACAACTACTATTGTTGCACCAAGACAACAAAAATTGGAAAAGCTGTCAAAATTGCTCCATGTCTCAAGAAAAACCTTACACAAACATACTAAATTTAGGGTTCGAGTGAATGAAAATGGTGAATATTCTTGTTGGGTTCTTATCACTAGGCAACCCTACCAAGACAAGCTTACAACATAAATCAAAACATTTGTGGTAGAGGTTTGGGAGATCCATTCTTGTGATGTTCTAGATAGAAATCATGTCGTATGACATCACATAGTTAAAGGTGAGTATGTTGAAGATGCTAAGCACATTTTAGAAATGATAGAAGTTGCATTGGTCGAGAAATTTTAGGAAAGCAATCACCATGTGAAAATATTCATAAGGATGTTTCAGAAATTGAAGCCATGGATTATTAGGCTTAATACAATCTGTGACACGTGTTATTGCTGATATCATGTTCAATTTAAGCTTCATTATGGCACTTTCTAGGAATTTTACAAGAATAACTGTCACGAAGACTCTCCTCCTCCTACAATGCGTAATTTTGTTTCATCAATATTGTCTAAAAGGGATCCATAAGAATTATGTTAGAAGAAACTATGTATAGGTTGGAGAAGATGCATTGAATGTGGTGATTTGGCATTCCTCCATTGGAACTTTCTTATTGATCCCAACCAATCATGGATGTCAGATGTCACTGTCAGGTGGAAGAATTATGAGTACGTCATGGGAAATCAACCATCTTCTTCAACTTTGGTGCCTAATAGGATCAACTATGTTGAGGATGAGATTCCTATTTCGCAATATATGGGGTTGTTTGAAAACAAGATCTATAAATATATCAAACACTCGCATAGGTCCTAGTGGCAAGAATTTGATTTTAATAATTCTCGAAATTATTTTAGCCAGGAACAATATTATCAATAGTGGACTTTGTTGAGAGCTACACATTTTCATGTCAGAAAGAGATATAGAGAGAGTATTATCAGTCACACCAAGTGTCCATTAGTACATGTTCTATAAAGAAATTCATAATTGAACAATGAGGGTATGGATAGCACTGATGAGTCACGTGATGTGATTAAGAATATCGCTTTTACATTAGTGATGATCATGAACATGACACATTGTTTGTTCAACATTACTTTGACCTGATTTATGAATAATTTTTAAAAAGTGGCATATTAGTTAGGAAGCATTGGATATGGTCAGATGGTTGTGTAGGGAAGTTCAAGTCAACACACACTTTTTATTGGATGAGATGAATACACAAGAAGATAAAAAATTAGCATACTTGGAGCTACTTTGAAACATGACATGGAAAGGGTGATCGTGATGGTGAAGATGCTTGTGTGAAGAAAGAACTTAGGAAGTACCAAATGGGTCATGATGCAGATTGACTCAAATCATCACTAGAGGTGGTCAATTGGTGTAGGTCCCATTTAGGATATGAAGGTCATGAATCTATAAGGCCCATGTATAGGTCCTTATGGAATATTTAACTTTGTGATGTGAATAGATCCATTCCTTGGTATTGTAATATTTTAGCAGGAATAAGGGAATTACACTCGGTGCAAAGAAAATACATGGGGGAAATATTTTCCATCGAAACAAGAAAACTTGCATGTTTTTGTGAGTTTTTCATTGGTGTTGATGGATGTAGACTTGATCACTGTGAAAAACATGTTACGTGAAAGGATGGAAATATGTCCCTCTTAATCAAAAGGGACCTCATCCAATACCGACATGGTAAGAGATGCACAATGAAGCGGACATCATTTAACTTGATCATGATCAAGTCTTTGATCTTCTAAAGGAAGGTATGTGGCTAATATATCATTAAAAATTTCATCCATACATTGAAATCTTGAACGTATTTAACTAACAAATATTTTGTATTTTGGTTGTAGGTGATGTTTTTGTTGTCACTACCCCCGTAGGAAATGGAGAGAATGTGGCCTACTATTTGATGTAATGTACACAAGTAAAAAGTAGTTTGGTGAGACCATATAAAGATGGACAATTCACATACCAAATTGGTGACATGGTTGTAATGGGCCATTTTTTTGAAAATGTTAAAAAACAGACTGATGACATCATTTATAGATATTTAATGCCTACATATATATTTTCAATAGAGTCATCTAGTCATAGCATCTCAGATCAATCTCATAGAAATCAAAACAAACAAGTTGAACCAAGGAGATGGAAGATGACATAATTATGGAGA
The DNA here is from genome assembly GCA_000404065.3 of Pinus taeda. Taxonomy (NCBI): domain Eukaryota; kingdom Viridiplantae; phylum Streptophyta; class Pinopsida; order Pinales; family Pinaceae; genus Pinus; species Pinus taeda. Next base: position 87,661 of record APFE031656337.1, read on the forward strand.
TTTTCATTCCTGTGAGCCATTTGACAGATGAGTAGACGATGCAAATGGAAAGTCCTAAAGATGAGTCTATAACAGTCAAGTGTAATGTAATCTAGTATAAGAGATACCAAACGTATGATTTTTGTAATCTATAAATGTGACAGTTGAATACTCTTGTAACTTTGTAATTTTGAATAGAGAAATGTTTCCCTCTTATCTAGGATGAATTCATAATGGTGTAGATATATGTTATATAAGCTTTCGCTTCCTTTAGGTGCTTAAGTTTCTAAAGTACACCACATTTCAAGGAGGTTCTTTAGAATCAATATGGATTTAGATTTAGATTTAATTAAAAAATTTCATCTTAAATTTTTTTAAATGTCATGTGTATAATATTCATGTTGAGCATGCAATTTTTTTTATAGATCTATATACATGTCAGACATATTTGGTTTCTAGAAAATCCATTTCAATATGTAACAATCAAGTTGATATGGTCCATTTTACTTAAAATGGAAATTCAACAATTTAGGTTATGAACAACATTGAAATATTTTTATATTTTAATAATAAATACGTCACACGTGAGTTTGATATAAAACATAGAAAGAGTGACACACCTGCTTCATATTGGAATATTGACATCTAAATTAAAATAATTGTAATTTAACATACATTGATTGTGCACTAAAAGACACTTTCTAGAAGCCAATATGAAAACTAAAATTGCTATTTTGTAAATTTTTACTTCACGAATGTTCTTAATTGAATGTCTTAAAATAAAAAATTGATTGAAATACTTGGATAGATAGACAAGTAAATTTAAGAAAGTGCATAAAATTATAGAAGCATATCATTAATTGTTTAAAGAAAAACATACATAAACTCCACTAACAAACACTTTCTAATAATTCAATATTAATTTTTTTTTCTCTGTAACAACTAATTCTATTAACTGTAAATCAAAATATTTTTACATATAGCGGAGGCTGCAAGGGCAGGAACCCGAGAGCCTTCATCATTACAGAACTACCCCATAGTTGTGAGAATTGGGGGAAAACAAAAACATACAACCAACTAAATTGGCATTACAATTAGACATAGACTGATAAACAAGAAGTGGAACATATGAGCAAAACTGATGGCAAATTTCCAGGAGGAGAACAGACGCTTCGTCGGTGGGAGACCATAACCTGAAGTTGATGCTGTCAAGCCGAACCATGACCAAAGTGTCTGGGTAATGCCTTCTGAGCACCCACCAAAGAACAAAAAGAGGCAAGGCGCAACACATGTTAATCATTTTCCTCTGCTTCCCCATGAGTCTCCTCGGCATCCTGACACGCGTCATCATGACTGAGAGGCTCATTGCCTTCCATCACCTTGTCGAGGTTGGCTGTTCCTGCATTTGTCTCCACTTCAATTGGGTCACTGTCAACCAAGGGAGGGATAACAGGGGGCAAATTAACCTGCAGACCAGGCTCAATCTCCCGCTTGATACCCAGAGAATCCTCGGCCGAGGAGCGCTCACTGCTGTGAGAGGGGTTGGGCACAATGCAGGAAAGAGGGGCAACTTGGTTGTCTTCTTCCGTCATCAGAATGGTGATCTGAGCAGAAATCAAAGGCCTATTCAAATTTCTCTGGAATTTAAAATGGGTAGATTGAAAGGCACTATTGGGAATCAGCTTGCGAGGAGGATTGCTGGGGGGAAGGTCCTCAGGAGAGGAAGAGAGGTTGATGGGAAAAAGAGCTGGGTTGGCACGAGGATTGACTGAGGGCCGCTTGCCATTGCCAGGGCGGTCACCCGAGCGAATCCGCTTCCCATGGCGCTTCATTTTTCCAACCCATGGAACAGACACAGAAAAATCAAAAGAACAGAGCCTAAAACCAGAGGAATGACCCAATTGAACCCGAGGCCCGGAAGTGCAGACAATTGAAGCCTGAGACCGAGAAGCAACACAGACAAAACTGATATTACAGATAACATACCACTTACCCCAAGCCACTGAACTAATTCCCCTGTGGAGCGCACAGGTGAATTCGAGGTGCTGCAAATTCAAACCCAAGCGAGCCTGAATCTTGCCTCTGAAGACCGACGCATTCACATCTTCACACCATAACTGAAAACCAAACCTAGAACCAGAGTCCTGAATGCTGGAGGTGGTATGAACGTATGGAAACACCATGTATTTAACCATCAACAGGCAGCTTCGAAGCGCGTCCGACATTAATGTCGCTTGTCCTGCAACCATAGAAACATTCCCTCTGCGAGCGAGTGTGATCTGGGACGCCACGCTGCTTAGCAGGTGGCAGTACCTGGGTTCTTTATGTTGCACGAAGACCATTAAATGCCAAACCGTCACCCAGATCCGGGAGTGCATCTTCGAGATCAGGCCTTTCCTCCTGCACCAGTTTTTTGAAGTCAAGGAGTTGAGATTCAGATATTAGATTTGTTGGTGATCCAACAAGAAGATGCTGTCCACTGTCGACTCCCAAATTAGCTAAGAGGTCCGCAACTTTGTTCCCATCTCTTCTAATGTGGGTGAAGGAGATCGCTCTGTGAAAGCCAATCCATCGCTCAATATGCAATAGCCGTTGAGCCATTCTCCAACTATTGCTGATCTTAGAGGACGGGGATCCCTGAAGGATTCTCGAGACCATTTGGATGAGGATTTGAGAGTCTCCCTCTATGAGGAGCGGGAAAAGATTCCTGTCTTGTGCTATTAGAAGCCCTTGCCAAAGACCTTCTAGCTCAACAGAGTTGTTAGTGTCCCATCCATGTGAGCCCAAGAAGGTTATGATGTTGTCTCCTTTATAGTCTCTGATAGTTCCTCCAAATCCAGAATTCCCTGGGTTACCCTTTGAGGCCCCATCAAAGTTAAGTTTATACATATCTCTTGGAGGAGGTGACCATTTCACCGATGAGGGGGATTTTGGAGGCTTTGTTCCTTTGATCAACTGGTCTTGCTTTCTGAGGAAGTTCCAGTTGTTCCAGATTGATTGTTCCTGGGGGAGGGTGGGGAGATCCTCTTGGTACCATGTTTTCAGAGATATGATTTCTTCAATGTTTTGATTTATGATTTTCCATATCTCATCCAATGATTTGGATTGGTTTTTGAAGATTCTACCGTTTCTCTCTTTCCAAATGGTCCATGTTACAAAGCTTGGAATGAGTTTCCAGAGAAAATTTAGGATTTTTCTTTGATAGGGGTGGGGGTCCCAGTTGCGTATTGTAGCCGTTATGTCTCCACTCGCCCCTGCCTCTTTCTGACAACAGAAATTTATTTTTTGCCATAGCTTGTATGCCAACGTGCAGTGATACCAGAGGTGTTCAATTGTCTCCTCTTCTTTTTTGCAGATGAAGCATATGGAGGGACCAATGAAATTTCTCTTTCTTAAATTTTCCCAAGTGAGAATCCTTTTGTGGTAGAGGAGCCAAAGAAAGGTAGAGATTTTTTTCCAAAGGGAGGGGTCCCATATCTTACTCCATAGCATATCGGGCCTGATTTGGTCTTTGATAAGTAAATTATAAGCTTCTCTGGCAGAGTAGGTACCTCTTTCTTCATATCCCCATATGAGAATGTCTTTTTCCTCGGAGTACTGTATTTTCCTTTTTATTAGTTTTGTGTCTAGAGTTTGTTGTTCTTGCATAGTCCCTTGAGTGATGATCTGAGATGCTTTGAGCCATTCTCTATTGTCGTGCTGGGCGGTATTGCTCCAGAAGTTCCCAACCTTGTTTAGGGTATGTAGAGTCTGTTCCGAGGGAACAATATGTGGGAAAAGGTCCCTGAGTTTGGGAAACTGTTGCCAAGAGTCATCCCAAAATCTGGCCTGGTCACCGCTTTTCACTTCCCAAAAACTGTGCTACTGAATGAGGTTCCTGTGTAATTTTGCTGAGTTCCATATAATTGAACCATTACAAATCTCTGAAATTCTGATGAGTTCCTCCCTAGGACAATTTCCCACATACTTGGCTGTCCATAAAATAGCCCAAGGAGTAGGGGGCCCGAGAGCCATTTCCACCAGATCTGAGCTCCCATAACCGCATTGCTGTGAGTGGGATCTCTTAATCCAATGCCGCCTCCTTTTTTTGGAAGACAAGCAGTTTCCCATTTGACAAGAGCCCATTTGCGATGAAGTCCACTGCTACCCCAGAGAAAAGCCCTTTGGATAGATTTAAGTTCTTTGAGAACCCAATTCGGAGCTGCCAGGATGGAAAAAAGGTAAAGGGGCATGGCTTGAAGGACAACTTTAATCAAGACGAGACAACTAGCCATATTAAGAGATCTATGAGTCCATGAGGAGAGTCGAGCTTCCATCTTGTCTAGGAGGGATCTCCAAGAGGAGTGCTTCAAGCCGGAGGCTATGAGGGGGGCTCCCAGATAAGAGGAGGGGAGTTTGGTTGAGGAGAATCTTAGGATGCGTAAGATGGCTGGCTGAATAATAGAGGGAGTATGAAAAAAGAAAATTTGAGATTTGGACTGATTTATAGAAGTGTCAGAGGCTTCTGAAAAATCTGATAAAAGAGATTTGAGATGCCTGGCCTCCTGGACTGAGGGGTTACCGTAAAGCATGTTGTCATCCAAAAATTGTTGATGGGTGAAAACAGGGGAGTTGTGAAAGGAGAGGCCTTTGAGACGGGAAGTTTGCTGAGCATGTTTAATACTTCACCCTAGACCTTCCACCATTATGATAAAGAGGAAAGGGGAGAGGGAGTCGCCTTGCCTGATGCCACGGGTGGGATGAAAGGTCTCGGAGGGTATGCCATTAATTAGAACAGAGAAAAAAGAGGATGTTATGAGGCTCATAATCCATCGAACCCAAGAAGCATTAAAACCAAAAGCCAGAAGAATCTTTTCAATGTATTGCCAACTGAGGTTGTCAAAAGCTTTGGAGAGATCAAGTTCGAGAAGCATACCTGGCTTCTTGGAGATCTTCAAGGAGTGAATTATTTCATGCGTAAGGATGATCCCGTTCGTGATTTGCCTGCCTTCCACGTATCCAGATTGTTCTGGCGAGATGATCAGAGGAAGCAAAATCTTTAGTCTGGTGGCTATAATTTTTGAGACTATCTTGTAAATTATGTTGCAGAGAGCTATCGGTCTGAACTTATCCGGCTTACAAGGCTTCTCCATCTTAGGAATTAGGGCTATGAAAGTAGCATTTATCCCTGGAAACATCCAACGAAGAGAGCGAGACTCTTCCACAACCTGCCAAACCTCATTCTTGATTAGGTCCCAGAAGTTGTGGAAGAAGTTGGAGGTAAAACCATCCGGTCATGGGGCTTTGCCAGCTTTTAGTTGTCTTACTGCTGTTTCCACTTCTTGAAGATCGACAGATTTGAGGAGCATCTGATTATGCTCATCTGAAATGAGTTTGGGGATATTGCTTGTGATATTTTGAATGGCTTGAGAACGGTCACTGATTGGTTCTCTGTGCACCTGCTTAAAGTAGTTTAGGAGTTCGGTCTCTATATCTTCATGTTTTTCAACTCTGGTGCCCTGCTCATTTTGGATGTGGGTGATATTGTTGTGCATTCTGTGCTGTATTGTAGTGCTATGAAAGAATTTGGTATTTTTTTCACCATCTTTAAGCCACTTGATTCTTGATTTTTGCGTCCACAATGTTTCTTCCTGCTTTTCCTTTTCCATAAGTTTCAGTTCAAGGGTTTTTTCCTGTTCTGCAAGGTCATCAGATCTGCCAAGAGTGATGATATTTTGTTGTAGTTGCTTCATGTCCTATTCAAAGTTTTCTTTCCCCTTGAAAAATATTGCCGAATGAAGTTCGATTCCAGTGCTTGATATTTCCTTTAAGGTACTTGAGTTTTTGTTGAAATTGGAACATTTTGGAACCTGGAAATGAATGAAAGCTTTTCCATTCTATGCTAATGAACTTATGAAAATCTGGATGAGTCAGCCAAAAGGCTTCAAAGCGAAAAGGTATGCGAGTATTGTTCCCCGGTCGAGACCAATGAAGTGAAATGGGCCAATGATCGGAGCCAGTGAAGGGCAAGATGGAGGCTGCAAAATCACCCCCAAGATGAATAACATTATCTGAGAGAAGAGACCTGTCCAACCGAGATGCGATTTGGAGGCTTCCTTCTTGTCTGGTGTTCCATGTAAAAACTCCATTATTAAAAGGGAGATCGATGAGCCAGTTATTTTGAATAAAGTCCTTCAAGAGCGATCCTTCTTGAGAGCTTCTACCCCTGCCTCCTCTCCTTTCATCCAAACTTGTAATCATGTTAAAATCACCACTTGCAATCCAAAGTGGCAGTGGTCTGTTCTGATTAAGAGCCGAGATGGAGTTTAGGATCTCTTCTTTTCGTTGAGTTTCCTGTGGGAAATAAACATTGGTTAAGAGTCCATATTGGTTTGTTCCTAAAATGTGAAAAGTTGCTTGAAGGAAGTTCCTGTGAGCATGAAAGTTGGTGAGATCCATAACTCTGGAATCCCATAGAATGGCGAGACCTCCTGAAGCTCCATTTGCATCAACTGCTATATTGTGACTTCCAGGCCAGAATCTATTGGCTAGTCTATCAAGTACGTTGGAATCGCACTTTGTCTCTTGCAAGAATAGAACCTGAGGGTTTTCTTGCTTTAACATGTTTTTGAGGAGTCGGGTTTTCCTGGGGCCATTAAGACCTCTAATATTCCAAGAGATTAGATTCATTGAGAAAGACTGATTTTAGGACTAAAGTACTTAGTTAACTTGGCATACCTGCCAGAATCCACTAAGATTTGCCCCACCTTGATTGTTCTTTAAAGAATGGTTTTTCTTCCTCGCTTTTTAATATCTTTGGCAATGAGTCTTCTGTCCCAAGGGCTTCGAGTTTGAATACCTAGAGATTTTTGCCTCTGTGCCCTTGATAGGAGTTCTTCCAGGTTTTTGAGCTGTCCGGCTGGAATATTGTCAAAATTATTGGTTGTGCATGCCTTTTCAAGGCCCGGAAGATCTAAATCCCCAATATCTATTGTGTCTGTTTCTTCATCCATAAATTGAGAATAAACTTGCTCTTCCATTGGTTCTTCTTCTGTGCCGATAGCTATGTTTGGGATCTTCAGTTGCCTATCTTGGGTGCTCCATAATATATATTTTTGTTTATCTGAGGTCAAAGCTTCCTTACCATGAGTATCTGTTGGTGACAAGGTGGATCCTCCTTTTTTTGGGTTGTCATCGTTCTTAGGTTCTGGCTCTGACAAATTCATTTGAGTTTCCGATTGATCTGCTAGGGCCTCAAAGCTGTTGCTTGTGGATGTCTTTGGTTGACTGGTTTGCGCTGCTTTTGGTTTTGGGGCTTGCTTCTTATGCGCTCTTCGGCGATTAGCCACTTTGATGAAGCCATTTCCTTCATAGGCTTCCGGATCCGAAACAGGGGAGGGTTTCTGAGTTAAAGGGCAGTCTCTGAATAAGTGCCCAAGAGCATGCCATCTTTGACATCGAAAAGGCACATGTTCATAGTCAATAATTTGTAACCAATCCTTGTCAAAGTAAGAGATATTTACCGCATCTGGAAGAGCTTGATTGAGATCCATATAAACACAAATTCTGGTGTAAGAGGTATATCTACCTGTCTTCGTTTCTTTTGCAGTTTTGACAAACTCACCCAGGGTATTTCCTATCGCTTTCAAGGATTCTTCCTCCCAAAAGTCCGCAGGGAGTGAATATAAGCGGATCCACACTGGAGCCCAGTTGAGGTCCACCGTATCTAGGTTGAATCGTTCTACCCAACCTTTGAGAAACAATCCAGCAACATTGAAGAAGTAAGGGTCGCCATCCAGGACCCTATTTTTGTCCTCCAAACAATTGAAAATAGCTGTGAAAAAACCTTTCGGTCCCAGCCGCAAGGTGATGTGCCCCTTTGGGTGCCATTTCGTGTTTATCCAACTTCGCAGTGCTTTTTCGGTTGGCCACAACCCTATGAAATTCCCTATTAGAGAATGGTCTTTCATAAACTGTATTCTTGCTTCGATGCGATGTCCTGGCAGCTCAACTCTTGGTCGAATCGCAACAACTGGTTTGCATGTAGCAGAATGAACTTCTCTCACCTTTTCTCCTTGTTTTGCTTGCTGGTTTTCCAGATCATAGTTATCCCCATTCTGGTTTGGGGCTTCATTCTCTGCCAGGTGCTCAGACATTTCATTGTCGTTTTGTGGGGGAGGTTCTTCACCTCCCCCCAATTGGGGTTCCATAAGGAGTGTACCCACGGTCCTTTAAGGAGAAGGATCTATTTCAGTCCTTGGGTTTTAAACACAACAGAATGACAGAGCTTGCTGTCACTGCAAATGCAGAGAAACAGAGCCTGCCCTCGCTACAGGTGCTCAAAACCTAACCTCAATAAGAAACCCACTTGTTCCTATTTGGTCCATAATTCAATATTAAATTGATGTACATGATATATTTAGTTCATTTTAAGTATTAAAGCGACTTCCATCATAGTAATATTGTACTTATTTCCTTAGTCTATGAAACTAGAATTCAAAATTGTTATTTTGTAAAAGTTTACTTATTGAATGTTCTTAATTGAATTTCTTATGTTAAAAAATTGATTGAGACATTTCATAGCCAACTAAATTTAGGAATGTTCATAAAATTATACAAACTTGTATAAAAACATATCATTAATTATTTTTTGGTATCTTAAATTCCAATACATATGACTTATATCATGTGTTATGACTAAGTTGTTGTAGATGAGCTCAAAATAAATAAAATTTAATAAAACAAGTTATTAGTTGAACAATACAAGTTGAAGATATTTTTTAAAATTGAATTTAAAATGTATTTCAAACATATTTGTGTATTTTAATTGAACCATGAACATATATTTTAGTTTATTTTAAGTATCAAAATAACCTTCATCATTGTCTAAGATTGTACTTATTTTCATAGTTTATTTCTTGAGAAGTCAAAGATGCTATCTTGTTACCTATGTATGATAATAAACTATACATATGAAAATATATACAAATTAAATTATACACATGAACATCCACAAACTAAAATAACAAGAATCCATAAACTGAAATAACATTCATGTGTCCATAGATTGTCCATTTATGAAGATATACAAAGTATGTACATCACATGTGAATATGCCCTATGAATGGGGCCTAGAAATATACAAACTTTTTATAATCCACTCTAGAAGGTATCGCTTCTAAAACTCTTATGTGTGTTCTATTGCATAGAGTGACCATCCATAATCTGGTACTGAAATATAACACATTCAAATTCAAAGTAATTAAAACATTATTTTTACAAATATAAATAATCTGGAAATAAATGATTTTGAATTGTGCATTTAAATAGTGCCCTACCTATGACTCAATCGAGTGAAAATGGAAGTTAGGTGGGATGGGTCACTAATCGATATGGGCTTGGTTCTCCCCTGGTTGTGGCTCAATGTCTTCATACCCAACATCCCACTTATGTGTTCACATAACTGCAACATTGGCACCTCTTTTCATCCTGGGCTCTGTACACAATGACAAAGACAAATTATAATTAGTCTATGAATTAATTAACATGCATACATGTAACTTAAAAAAATAAAATGTTGAAATCTTAAGAATACAAAAATTCACCTCAATTATTAGTCCATGAATGTTATGAGGTGGAGGTGGAGGTGGAGGAGACTGAGCCATCAAACCATGCACTAGAGGAGGCTACTCTAGCTAGTCAACTACCTCCTTAGATGACTTCAAAAGTTGATTTTTGTATCTAGGTTGTGCATGCATGTTATCATGAAATTATTAATATAAATGCAATCCTAGACAAACTTATTAATATAAAAAATGTACAATTTGATGATTGGAGTCAAAATTTTCACATATATGTACCAGGTCTATGTCACGTGGGATGTACACCCTCCAAGTGTCACAAATGGTATCACGACATGTATGTGCATATGAAAAAGTTGGTCATGCCCTAGAATCTTGAGATATGAATCATCACCTAATGAAACTAGTGGGCCACGAGGCAATGAAGGTGGTCTGCTAATCTCTCCACTCAATGTGACATTTGCAATAGCTAATGTCCTTTGCATGCTATCTGCAATGGTATGCCTAGTCTCAGTGCCAAGTTGTGATGACTGCTCTATCTCTATCAACAATACCATCCTCTAAGATGGTCATGGTAACAATATAGGAGGTGGTGCTACATGCACAGGGTCCCTACGAGCCCCTACACGTTCATAATTATGTCCCAAACTGGGTCCATAAAACTCAAACCCAGTGTTGGTGTAATTTGACCTCATATGTGGCACAAACTCTGCACATATATGATTAGCAAAGTAAATGGGGACTTGGTCATGGTAGCGGAACTATCCCCAGGGTCCAATGAATTGATCATAAACAAAAGGGGCCGCATTAATGTAGTTAAACTATTTAGCAGAATCTAACTAGGATGTCTAGCATGACATTCCCAAGGGATGTCAAACAACTCCCTAAAAATATCAATGTTCTTGGTGGCATATTTCATCACCTTCCAAGTATGTGGGCCTCTAACCTCTAGCCTCCTAATCCTATGTATGGAATATAGGAGATCACTTTGTGGGCCCACCCATTGGTATGTCTCAATCAACTTGTTGATGTTACCCAACATTAGAGACAAGCTACGCATAGTAGATGAACTCGCAGAGATTTTATCCAATGCTCAAGTGATCGATGTTTGTTGGCCCTAACATCCTCAATTGTGATACTAGATATAGCATTGTTACAGAGAGGGATCGACACTGCACTTTGATCCTTGCCTTCACCCTATTAAGGGTTTGCAAATAATAAACATAATTTAACACACACACACACACACACACACACATATATGTATATGTATATGTATATGTATATGTATACATACATACATACATACATACATACATACATATAATAAACTAGAAGCATAATATAATATACATTAAATTCAAACACATCAATTGAGAATGATTTAAAAAATAAAGACAATTTTGAGACATAAACACATAAAGTTTAAAGAAGATTTAAAATGCAAGATGGATACTTGCAATAGGTGAAGAAGGTCCATTGTCTGTAGCAAGATCATCAACAGAGACATAAACAATGCCTATGACACTCTAACTTGTCTCATAGCTTGGATCTATCAGTGGAACAAACACTCTAGTATGGCTATGTGGTCTAGCCCAACCATGTATAACATATCCCCCAAAACTCCAATAGTAAATGGTTGGGGGGTGTATGAGAGATGGCTATGCAAATTACATTTAATACATATAAACTAATCCAATAAAAAATGTTGACAATGAAAGAATGAACTGACAAAAAAGACATTTATAAACTCAAGTAGAATAATCTAAGCTAAAGTCTTAAACTAAATATAGTCACTATTTTGATATATTATCAACCAAAGTATTGAGTTCCATGTAAACAAAATTGAAAAATGTGCTCTCGAAAATCTAAATTAAACTTTTTCCCATTTATAAATAATGCATTTTATTCATAGAGAATAAATATGTAGATATATGAAAAAAATTGAAATAAACCTATTCGAAAAACTAATAAAACTTCATGCCAATTAAATACTCCATAAGACAAGTCCTTATAATGTTTTATTTCGACACATGACATGTACTAGGTGCAAGAACATAAAGACTATATTTCTGGTGCGGCACACTACATAATGAAATGGCATGGTACAAATTAGAAAAGAGTCAAAATGATTATATATTCACTTTAAACATATTTTTCATCATGGATTTAATGTATGTATCAATGATGACTTGTTGAAACTTAAACACACACACACATATATAATACAATTGTGCTATGTTGTATTATATAGTTAATTTTTTTATAGGAAGTGTAAGTTACAAAATCATTACTCAACTAATAGATTTAATAAGGGTGAATACTAAGACATATCTAGTTATCATGTATCATTATATTAAATGAATATGAGAATACGAGTAATGAAAATTTCAAGGAAAATTACAGTTTATAGATCAACTCGACTCTTAAAAAAGTTGTTGAGTATCACCCATTTTATGTTAAATTATGAAGAACACATTATGTTGAATAGTTATAAAACTATGTTAAATTTTATATATATGTGTGTGTGAGAGAGAAAAATGTTATAACTATAACTATGTTATATATCTAGTTATGTTGTGTGTGTGTCTATATATATATAGTTATAGTTATGTTATACTTTATTTCGTGTATATATATATATTATATATATATATATATATATATATATTATATATATATATATATATATATATATATATATATATATATTTTAATAGTTAAAATTTAATTAGAAAAAATTGCCTTAGAATTTTAATTAAGTACAATTAAATTTATAAAACAAATTACTATATTTATCATTAAAAACAATTTATTTAAATTTAAAATAAAAATGAAATAGAATTTCTTATTTGATTTAATAGAGGTTTACCATGAGCAACCATATTCATTATGTCAATTTAAAATTCCTAATTTATTTGTTTATTGGATTTCTATAGTTTAATTGTTTTTGGTTTTGAAATTTTGTTGGGCATATATGTTTGAAATTTAAAATTCATTTTTAATGAAAAAAACAATTGTCTTTTGAAAATTCACTTCACTAAAATCTTGAAATAAAAACTTTAAAACATAAAATAATTAAAAATAAAATTTATCATAGAAAATATTTATAGTAAACATGTTAATATTGTAGATAATGTATACAAAAAAATTATTAAAGCCTAATCTATAGTTTTTTCTTGGCGGTTTTCTAAGTTGTTTTAAAGTGCTTTTTTGGTGGTTTTCATGGTGACTTTCAGGTCTTTTATTTTTTCCAGTTTTTATATGCTAGTTTTTTTTCAAATTAATTAATTTTATTTTGTAGAAAAAATTTAAATAAAAGAGACAAAAATGATAGGAAACCTACCTCGACTTGAGCCTTTGGGTCGTTCACAGAGTTTATGGGTAGATAGATTGAGTTCCGAGTCCATCCGAGTGGAGCTTAGAAATATTTTATCAAATTCCTTTTCCTCTCGCGGTCTAAGCAAAATGACTTGTACGTGTCACGGAAAGGGTTTTTGAAGTAGAAATAACGCTCGATCAAGTTATATCTTTCGATCGACCTAATGTTTCGATTGAGCCATTAACTCGGGTTAGAAAATGACTCGATCAAGAGTTTGTTTAAATGCTTGATCAAGCTATTTTTAAGTGCCTCAAAAGCTCAATTCAACACTTAAAAATTTCTCTATCAAGCACTTAAAATTTCTTGATTGAGCATCCATTTTTCAGAAAAACACGCCCTCATTTCACCAAAAAGTGTAACCTAGCTACATGATTTGACCTTGTTGGTAATAACTCAGTTGATACCATTAAAGGAAAAGGATTTTTGTTTCTAAAAGAAAAGGTCAAGGCTGAGAATTGTTAAGTTATGGTATGTTCTATGCTTATAATAGTTTACTTCTTTTTCTTATTATATTCCACCAATTAGCAATCACATGTACATAAAGTAAAGTGCAGATAGAACATTAAACGATCGACAGAAAACAAGCCAAGACAAGAGACACAAGATGTGGCGGCTAGCCAGGGAGAAACCCCACAATGTGTGGGGAAACCCTTTGATCAAATCTTCTTTTATATTCAATAATTTAGCAGAGAGAAATAGTACAATGAATCTGATTCATATCAGCAGTAGCAAACACTAGATCAGCAGCATCAGCATTAGCGGCTTCATTATCAAACTAGGGCAGACGATATCTCACAAACCGACCGTCGGATTAACTTCATTCCACCACCAAAAGTTTCGGCTTCCAGAGGAGGTTCAGATGAACCTACAACGTAGTTCAGATGAGGAGATATTCTAGGCCATGCAGGTCAATCTTTACTTTTGTAGTTGCAGCTTCAGTTTCAACAGTTTACGGCTTCAAACTAGGGCAGTTGATATCTTGCAAACCGTTCATCGGATTGACTTCATTCCACCACCAGAAGTTGCGGCTTTCAGAGGAGGTTCATATGAACCTACAGCGCAGTTCCAAAGAGGAGATCTTCTAGGCCTTGCAAGTCAATCTTTACTTCTGTAGTTGCAGCTTCAGTTTCAGCAGTTTCCGGCTTCAAACTAGGGCAGTCGATATCTTGCAAACCGTTCATCGGATTGACTTCATTCCACCACCAGAAGTTGCGGCTTTCAGAGGAGGTTCAGATGAAACTACAACACAATTCCAAAGAGGAGATCTTCTAGGCGTTGTAAGTCAATCTTTACTTCTACAGTTGCAGCTTCAGTTTTAGCAGTTTCCGGCTTCAAACTAGGGAGAGAGAGAGACCCATTTCAGTGCAGTAGAGAAGAGACTCATATCTGCATAGTAGAGAGAGAGAGATGTGATGAGATGAGTGAGTCCAAATGAGGAAAATTCCTCTTATATTTATACACAATGATGGTGGGTCAATAGATGCGACTGTTGGGCTTCTGAGCCTACATGAGTTGTAGGTCTGCTTGATAATAATTCCATAATAAAAATAAATTCATATCTCCATGAATACTTATCAGAATCAGATGATATTTATATCAATCCTACACCTCTCGACGAGAGGAATCTAATAAAAATATTATCAGCCATGAATAAGATGACCCACATGAATTTTTTCCCTGGTTTCCAATTTTAACACTCCCTCTCAACCACGGAGAACTTCATCTGCAATCTGTCTATCGGTCATTACTATTCATCCATCAAATGCACTGCCCTGTATAGCCTGACCCTTGCCCTGCTCTGCTCAATTCTGCCTGATCTGCTTTGACTTGTTCTGCCCTGTACTGATCTGTATTGTTTT
>APFE031656338.1:0-66613 GCA_000404065.3 Pinus taeda
ACATAGAGGGATTGGTGCTCTTGATTAAATACGAGTTCCATACCCAAATACATGACAAAATTCAATGGAAACATTGCAATCCTCCAATCCTGAAATCTTGAAAAAATTGATAAGTCTGCTGGATTTTGAATGAAATCTAAAATTCTACTTTCTCCATATGAAATCCAATGAGGCCGAAACCACTCTCAAACATCCTGAGTCATTTCATGGTAATGTTAAAAATTTAAGTAAAAGGATGAAAATGAAAATTAAGGAAAATGTCACTTTTACTTTAAGAATTTAACATTACCATGAAATTTGAATAGCATATCAATAGTAGAGAGCATTTGAGTGTGTTAAATAGGATTTGGGAGGGGGATATGTACCCCAAAATACAATTTCCAAATTCATATAACAGTTTGGACTCCAAACTAACCACCAAACAAATTTAAAATCCATTTAAAAGTTGTTAAATTGCTGAGTTAACATCCCGCTGGCCGTTTCTTGTGACTCGGCCGAGTCATAACAGAAACGGTCCGTTTCGGCCGAGTCATGGCTAACTCGGCCGTCCGAACCGATTCACCCACCGTTTCATTGTGGAGGCTAATGACCCGGATCAACCCGGCCGAGTCAATGTTGACTCGGCCGTTTTTTAAAACAGTGATACAAACTGGCAGCCAAACTAGGACTAGACCTGTCTGAAGCACAACAACAGCGGATAATGGAATTAAATCAACATAGATGAGCATTGTTAGCAGGCAATAGAACATACAACATTGGTACAGCAGCAATGAATGAAGTGGCATGACAGATTCATCAAAAACAAAACATTCAACAAAGGAGACTAGGCACTACTGTTCGACTCCAAATTCAAAGATTTCAAAGCCAAATTCACAACATACTGGCTAGGGCCATATGAGATAGAAGAAATCTTTGACAATGGAGCAGTCAAAATCAGGACAATTGACCAGGAATCCACATCATTTTTGGTAAATGGACATAGGCTCAAAGTTTATAACAGGGCTATTAGCAAAGAAGCATTTATGAAACAATTGATAGAAGAAATAGAACTGGAAATAATGGCACAACAGACTCAGCCATCTTCCAGTGCTGCAGCAGAATAAAAAATAAATAAATAAAAATAATAATAATAATAATAATTAAAAAAAAATTAATGATGGAACTTGTATTGTTAACAGTTGGGACCTGAACAACCATAGCAAAGGGACCTGAAATATCAGCAACAAAATGTACATATTACCTAAACATGTGCATAACAGTTGGGACCTGAATAACAATAGCAGAGGGACCTGAAATATTAACAAAAACATGTACATATTACCTACACATGTGCATGACAATCGGGACCTGAATCATGAAGTCATTGCAGAGGGACCTGAACAACAGTTAGCAATTCAAGAACCAAAGCATGAAGAACAAGAAGCAGCAATAAACTCTACTTTTCAATCCATCTACAACATTTGATCAACTGATTTCATCCCGCTTGTAAAGGCATCATCCAGGGAAGTATAAGTATCGTCATTTTGCTCTTGAAAATTCAAATTTTTCTTAGAAATTTTTAGTCTTTGTTAAGTTGAGGTTAGTACCTGAAAACATATATATTACCCCATTCTTCTAAATATTATATCCTATAACCCTTGTACATCCTATCTCATTCCATATTCATAACCATTACATCCTATCTCATTCCATATTCATAACCATTAACCCCTAAGCATTTTTCCTTAGAAGCAAAAAAGGATCAAACGAGTACAACATGCATATACAATTTAAATATTAGATATGGACATAATTTTAAATATGACCAAGGTGGTCATTTTAAAATTATATGAATTTCAAAATATTCAAAAGACCCTACATGTGCATATAACTTTATATATAATGCAATATGGAAATATTTGCATATGATGCGCACTATGGAAATATTTTTAATATATGCAATATGGAAAGTGCAATATGGAACGATCATAAGAGAGGCATACGAAACTATATAAGGATTCAATATGGTATGCAAACGTTTCAAAGGTTTTATCCAACCATTGCGCACTAATAACATTTGCATAGATGCGCTATAATCCACGAAGGCACATCATTCAAACTGGATTTGCAAAATGGACCGTGGAAGCATAAGGTAGGATGATGGAACGAAGAGGTGAAGGTAAGTGGGTTTATAAACGACACCATACGACATCATACGACACCCTATTGGCATATCATAACATAGTAAGGCAATGTAGTTGGAGGAAGGCGGAGGTTATCATGTCAACAAACAACCACGATATGCATGGACGGTAGGCTCGAATTTAAATTATGAGAACAGACAGGCCATCCTAATGACACAGTCAGGCGACTGGTCAACAGGACTACCATGACTTGCACGGCATGCCTACGTTCCAACACTAGCGAGTAAGAATGCTTATGGCTCAACTCAACCAAGTGCACGGCAGAAACACGTAAACGGTCATGAAACAACCGCCGGTCTGTTGTGTATTTCAACACTGCCTGCACTTGTTTAAACCATATTTTGCATGCCATCATCGCTTGAACCAGCTCAGGAGAACAGTGCCGAAGCATTGTATAGCTGATAGACAAAGCAAGGGAAACTGTAAGCAAATCCGCAGAGAAACAAGTAGGCAAACTTCCCGAACACGACGCAAGTTGGTTGCTAGAATCTCGGGATAACTCAGGTAAAAATATGATTTGATTTGCTCACAATGATGAGTCGGGATTTCAAACTGCCTGTCATTTAAATGTCAACACGCCTGTTCTTGCCACCAGTCAGCAAAACGAAGATACAGGGATATGGAGCGCCATTAAACAGTCCTCAGGTCTCGCCAGTAGCCAGGTAAACGCAGAAACTACACCTTGATTCCAGAAAATAGTAAATATAAGAGTTAGATGAACAACAGTGAATTAATGAAGTAAACGGCTATGTGATAAGAAAGCAAGATTTGTTCATCGGTGTAGTTACATAAATCAAGGCACTGAGTAAAGCATGAAAATCATGCAAAACACGTCATTAAAATATCTTTGGGATCATATGCATGTTTTGCAAAGCCGAAACAGAGTTTTTGTAAAACAGTGACCATGTATAGCAGAGGCAGAGTGTTTTTGTTTGGCTGTATTATGCATTATGTAGAGCAGAGGATGCATTTTTTTGGGTGATGTTTCATAACATAGGGATTGTATTGCCGATACGTTTTTTTAACATTGTTACACAAGGATATATTACATGATTTTGCATAAAAGGGACTGTAATGTGTAACAAAGAACGTATACTGTGTACATGAATGAATTTTGAGTGCTGCAGGGGATTGAATTGTATTGACAATCAAGGTTGTATATTGTGTATTGTATAGCAGGGGTTGTAAGAGGTCGAGTCATTTGAATCTTTGTAGAAATGCGCTGATTGTTTGAAGAGCTGTTACAATAACGATGAAAACCCTTTAGTTTTTTATACAGTGCAGGGTGTTAGGCATGTATGGAGAATTATGAGAATTTTGCCTCAAAAATACATTAAAAAAAACAAAAATTTGTCATGAATATGTTGTCTTCTTATGTATTTCGTTTTCCAAACAGAGTTTATATATGTTTACAGAGATATATAAGGGTGTTTGACTGTTTGGATACAACAGGGGATTAAAAACTATGTCGCTGCAGAGAAAGGATAAAGAGAGGCCAAGTAGATTGAATTAAAATTGTTGCAGAAGGCAAGTAAGCTTCTCTGATTTCGAAATTTTATTTTGAAAAAAAACAGTAGTTGTAAATTGTCATTGTTAAGATGAAAATAATGACGGCAGAAGCATATATCCAATGGTTTTCAGACACAATGTCAGCAAGAATAGAGCCGAAATTTCAAATAGAGAGCTGGAAAAAGGAAACCATAGAGAAGTTTTACCAGGCAGGACTGATAGGATTCTTGCAAAAGTTTGATGACCACAGTGAGGAGATAACCAGGGAATTCATAAACAACTACAGCCAAGACCAAACAAGGGTAGGAAATGTTATCATTCCTGTGACTCAGGAATAACTTTCCCAAGCTCTAGATCTCCCTATGATAGGTGAAATCATAAAGGCTTGCATTTCAAGGAGAAAGCATGGACTTCCTTCCTTGAAAAGAACCGAAAATGTACTTTTAACAAAACCAAGGGGATACCAAGGGAATGGTTCAATGAACCATGGGTTGAGTTGGTTCTAGTTATACAGAAGTTTCTTACATGTGATAGAGGATATAGTGTTGCCCACCTATATCATATCCGACTTTTACAGCATATTAAGGGAGAAAGTAGAATTAACTTGCCATACTTTCTCTTTAGAAGCCTCCTGAGGATGATTGAGACAGTGAGACATGAACACAAGCCCAAAGAAGCGCAAATTTACCACCAGGGATTGATAAAGATCTTGGTTGAATATCAAGTAAGGTCACAAGGCATAGTTTGGAGGGAGTTCATGACTAAAAACCAGTTTAATGAACAGGTTAATGAAGTGCAGAATAAAGTAGAGCAAGAAACCAGAGGACTGATGAGTTCACCCTTTTATCCCAGGACTAGAGCTAAAAAGCAAAGTAACATAGCCATACAGGAAAATGAAGTGTCTATTATCTCTGTTCCTAAGAGATTTAGGAATAAAAGTCTAATTGACACAGAAAAAGAAGTTCATCTAGTAGACACATGTTCCACAAGAAAACAGGTAGAGGATGACATTGCACGGGAGGTATTTGAGAGAGATTCTTCTTATGATGATGCAGCAGCAGCATCGTTAATCAAAACCACACATGAGTTTGAAAAAGAAATAAACTTGGGCAAAATCAGGGAATTAACTAACCAACTAGAAATTAGTAAAATCATGGAAAAACAATTGAAAGAGGAAAACCAGGCAAATAAGCAGGATAATACTAGATTGGTCAAGGCAAATGAAAGGTTAAATGAAGAGATAGGGAGATTAAAGCAGAAGAATGATCTATTTTCTAAACAGGCATTTAAATGGTTAAAAGAAAAGAATATGTGGCAAGCTAAGTATGAGAACCAGAAAGTAAAAGCAGCTTTGTACAGGGAAGAACATGATTCAAGTTTGAATTGTTTGGTCAGGGCAGCACAACAGGAAGCATCTACAGGAACTGCATCTACTACAGGGAAAAGAAGATCAAAGAGGAATAAGCAGGCATGGGGACATGCTTGATAATCAGCAAAGGGAAGATGTTGGCCCTCGATTTTGGTCTTATTTTTGCTTAAGGAAACTTACTAATCCATCTATTTTCCATCCATTTTCCACTTTATCCATCCCATTTTGATGTATTTCATATCCATTCACGTATTTAATTTTAATTTTTCAAATTCTAAAGTTTTTATGAAAATTTGATTTCAAGTGCAAAAATTGACAGATTCAGAAATTCCCGTAATGGCTATATGGTTGATATGGTTGCAGGACACTTGGGCACGAATTTGATGCATGGATGGACAGCTTGGGAACTAGGACTAAGCCAGTTATGCTTAGTTCGAACAAAACAAGCTTTATTAGGCCCATTTAATGCTAGTCAATCATGACTAGTCACTCAGAAATCCCATAGAAATAGAGTAGTTTTGAGATTCTATGGGATTGACCATATCTCTTGAGATGGGATTGATGAATTTGACTTAAATAGATGGACATGAGTAGATGTGTTTGTTGGAATAATTATAGATCAGTTTGTTTCATAAGACTTTTATTTAAAGCCAAGACTTTGATGGCTTATGTATTGACTTTTTATAATTTCATGCTGAGACATTGTTGAATTGGAGAGCTAATTTGAAGACTTGTTCTATTACTATTTTGTTGTTCAATAATATGAATGTGAATTATTTGAGCTTCTGATATCAATCTTCAAAGTGTGCAAAGCAAGGGTGGAGGGCCCCCATTCCAAGCTAAGTACACTTCCTTGTTTAAACTAGTTTTATTTCCCATAATCTGGTTATTGTAGAACTAGTTTCCATGCTTTATTTCATATTGGTTTATGGTTAATGTATGGTGATTGATTTCATTAGATCTTAGTTTATTCATCATTTTAGTAAGTTGGAAAAACAAAGTGTTCAAGTTGAGCACTCCTTCTGTTAATTTGGTGAATTGTAACTAGTTTCTTTTGATTACATGCAAGTAGTTTTCTTATGCATTTTTGGCATGAAGGTGAATGAATTATGCTGAAACATATCAAGTGTCTCTTAAGTTATGAGCCTTCTTTCATTAATGATTTGTCCATCTTAAGTTATTAGTTTTCAATTTCTGTCCATTAAGTAGTAATTGAGGAAGAATTGGACTTCTTAAATTAAGAATCATTTCAGCTTTCCTTCTTTTTAAAAAATGAATTGGAATTGTAATATGTATTTCTTTAGTTTTTGAAAAACTTATCTTTCAAATTTGATTACATCTGATATTCACATATAGTGAACTTGCCTCTAAGTATTACCAACCCGGATTGATAAGAAATATTTGTGTTAATTTCTGTAAATAAATTAGCTCAACACTTTGGTCCATATCCTTTGACGAATCTTCTAAGCTTAACTTGCAACCTGTTATAAAGGGGGTAAGAACTGGCTTGCTATCTTCCATCTAGAATATTTTGAGCATTTCCTTGAGGTACTTGGTTTGATATATGAATATTCCTTTATCCAGCTGAGAAATCTAAAGCCCCAAAAAGTATATCAGCTCGCCAAGCATATGTTGAGCTAATTTATTCACACAAATTAACACAAATATTCCTTATCAATCCGGGTTGATAATACTTAAAGGCAAGTCCACTATATATGAATATCAGATATAATCCAACTTGAAATATAAGTTTTTCAGAAACTAAAGAATTGCATATTACAAATATAACCTATATTAACAATTCCAATTCACTTTGTAAAGAGGGAAAGCTGAAATGGCTCTTAACTTAAGAGGTCTAATTCTTCCTCAATTATTACTTGATGAACAGAAATCAGAAACTAATAGCTTAAGATGGACAAACCATTAATAAAGGGAGGCTCCTAACTTAAGAGACCTTTGGTATGTTCCATAATAATTCATTTACCATAATGCTATCAATTAAAACCAAAAATACATAAGAAAATTGCTTGCATGTAATCAAGGAAGACTAGTTGCAATTCACCAAATTAACAGACGGAGTGCTCAACTTGAACACTTTGTTTTTCCAACTTACTAAAGTGATGAATAAACTAAGATTTAATGAAATAAATCATCACACATTATCCATAAACCAATCTGAAACAAAGCATGTAAACAAGTTCTACAATAACCAGATTATGGAAAATTAAACTAGTTTAAACAAAGAAGTGTACTTAGCTTGGAATGGGGGCCCTCCACCCTTGCTTTCCACATTTGGAGATTGATATCAGAAGCTTAAACTCAGTCACACATCCACATTATTGATGTGAACAGCAAAATAGTAGTAGAACAAGTTCTTCAAATTAGCTCTCAAATCCAAAATGTCTCAACATGAAATTATACAAAAGTCAATACATAAGCCATCAAAGTCTTGGCTTAAAATAGAAGTCTTGTGAAACAAACTGATCTATAATCCTTCTAACAAACATATCTACTCATATTCACCTATCTAAGTCGAATTCATCAATCCCATCCCAAGAAATATGGTCAATCCCATAAAATCTCAAAACTGCTCTATTTCTATGGATTTTCTGAGTGATTAGTCATGGTTGACCAACACTAAATGGGCCTAATAAAGCTTGTTTTGATCGAACCAAGTAGAGCTGGTTCAATCCTAGTTCCCAAGCTGTCCATCCATGCATCAAACTCGTGCCCAAGTCTCCTGCAAACATGTCATCCATATAGCTATTACGAAAATTTCTGAGTCTGTCAATATTTGCACTTGAGACCAAATTTTCATAAAAACTTTAGAATTTGAAAAATTAAAATTAAATACCTGAGTAGACATGAAATACATCAAAATGGAATGGATAAAGTGGAAAATGGATGGAAAATAGATGGATTAAGTAAATTTCCTTTAGCAAAAATAAGACCAAAATCGAGGGCCAACATCTCCCCCTTATTGATCGTCAAGCATGTCCTCATGCTTGCTTGTTCCTTTTTTATCTTCTATTCCCTATTGTAGATGCAGTTCCTGTAGATGCTTCATGTTGTGCTGCCCTTATCAAATAGTCCATACCTGAATCATGTCCTTCTCTGTACAAAGTGGCCTTAACTTTCTGCTTCTCATACTTTACCTTCCACATGTTCTTTTCTTTTAGCCATTTGAATGCCTGTTTGGAGAACAGATCATTCTTTCTTTTCAATCTCCCTATTTCTTCATTTAATCTTTCATTTTCTTTGACCAATCTAGCATTATTCTTTTTGTTTGCTTGGTTTTCTTCTTTCAAATGTTTTTCCAAAGACTTCACTGATTTCTAGTTGGTCTGTTAACTCCCTGCTTTTGCCCAAGTTTATTTCTTTTTCAAGCTCTTGTGTAGTTTTGATTAATGATGCTGCTGCTGCATCATCATAATAAGAATCTCTCTCTAATGCCTCTTATTCAATATCATCCTCTACCTGTTTTCCCATTGAACACGTGTCTACTAACTGAACTTCTTTTTCTTTGCTATTTATTTCAATTAGACTTTTATTCTTAAATCTCGGAATGGACTTGATGGACACTTCATTTTATTGCATGGCTGTATTATTTTGCTTTTTTGCTCTAGTTGTGGGATAGAAGGGTGAGCTCATCATTCCCCTGGTTTCTTGCTCTACTTTGTTCTGTCCCTCATTGATCTGTTCATTGAACTAGTTTTTACTCATGAACTCCCTCCAAATCATCCCTTGTGATCTTACTTGATATTCAACTAGGATTTTTATCAACCCCTGGTGATCAATTTGTGCTTCTCTGGGCTTGTATTCATGTTTTACTGTCTCTATCATCTTCAGGAGGCTTCTAAAGAGAAAGTATGGCAGATTAATCTTATCTTCCCCTTTAATGTGTTGTAGGAGTTGGATGTGATATAGATGGGCAACACTATATCCTCTATCACATGTAAGAAATTTTTGTATAACTAGAACCAACTCTCCCCATGGTTCATTGAACCATTCCCTTGGTATACCTTTCGTTCTGTGAAAGGTTCTTTTTCTGTTCTTTTCAAGGAAGAAAGTCCATGCTTTCTCCTTGAAATGCAAGCCTTTATGATACTTCTCTCCTATCATAGGGAGGTCTAGAGCTTGTCAAATGAATTCTTGAGTCACAGGGATTATAACATTTCCTACCCTTGTTTGTTCTTGGGTGTAATTGTTTATGAACTCCGTTGTCACATTCTCACTGTGGCCACTAAACCTCTGCAAGAATCCTATCAGTCCCGCTTGGTATAGCTTCTCTATGGTGTCTTTTTTCCAGTTTTCTATTTGAAACTTCGGCTCTATCCTTGTTGTCATTGTGTCTGAAAACCATTGAATGTATGCCTCTGTTGTCATTAACTTCATCTTTTACAATAACAATCTACAAATACTGTTTTATAAAATGAAATTTTGAAGTCAAAAAAGCTTACCTGCCTTATGCAACAAACTTAATTCAATCTACTTGGGCCTCTGTTTTTTTCTTTTTTGCAGCGACACAGTTTCTCTTTTAATCCCCTGTTGTATCCAAACATTCAAACATCCTACCTTATATATCTCTGAAAAAAACTATACTCTGTTTTGGAAAAGAAATACATAAGAAAACAAAATAATCATGTCATAATTTTGTATTTCTTAATGTATTCTTAAGGCAAATTCATCATACAAGCCTAATCTTCAATACTATATGAAAGGAAAACAAAAATAGTTTTCAACTCTGCCCTGGTTGTAATAGCTCTAAAAAAAAATTCCTTTGTAATATACAACTCGTGTTCTACAAAGAAACATGCGATTCAATCCCTTGTAACAGCACTAAAAACAAATACTCCTCTGTTTTTGCAATATTCAACCCTTGTTCTACAACAACACGCAATACAACCTCTTATAATAGCACTTAAAAACTCCTCTGTTCTTGCAATATACCACCCATGCTATACAAAAATATGCATTACAGTCCCTGCTCTCTAAACAAAACATGCAATACAAACCAAATACTCTGTTTTATCTTCACATTTTGCATGCATCAAACAGTGATGTGCTCAAACTGCCTTATTATCCGCAAAGGTGTAATCTTGTTTTACACAAATTACGTGCTCCAGTCAAAACCTTAGTTCATGCGATTACACTTATGAACATATCTTTTTTTTTTAATGCATGGCCATTTATTCTTCATTCCATTAACTCATTGTTGGTTTATCTAAACCTTTTATTTATAATTTTCTGGAATCATGGTGAGTTTTCGGTGTTTACCTGGCTAGTTGCTAAACTTGTGGATTGTTTAATGGCGCTCTTCATTACCCATATCTCCTGAAGCTTCGTTTCAATGCTTTAGCGTGCTAACTAGTGGCATAAACAGGCATATAAACATTTAAATGACAGGCACTTCTAGCAAAATTCGGTGATCGTAATCCCGACTTCATCTTTGTAATCTTATGGAGGCAAATCAAATCTCGTTCTTACCTGAAATTTCCCAAGATTCTGGGCAACTGACTTGCGCTATCTTCGTGAGTTTTCCTACTTATCTCTCCGCAGACTCACTTATGTTTTTCCCTCTCTTCTTCTGTCAAAATGTGCAGCGCTTCCACCACTATTCTCCTGAGCTCTTTAAGGGCGATGATGGCATACAGATGCGTTTAAACAATCGGCAGAATGGTTCTGAGATGCAAAGTGGTTTTAGTTTTAAGTTTTCTTTTTACTGTTTCACATTTTATACTGTGCTCAAGCTGAATAGGCCGTAAGCACGTCCTATTGGCTAATGCTTGCACGTAAGCACGTCGTGTTGGTCCTTTTGACCAATCGCCTGACTGTTTCATTGTGATGCACTGACCGTTTGCATGCTTTAAATTCGAGCTAAACTGTATGCGGGTCGTGGCTGTAATCTTGTTTTACACAAATTACGTGCTCCAGTCAAAACCTTAGTTCATGCGATTACACTTATGAACAGATCTTTTCTTTTAAGCATGGCCATTTATTCTTCATTCCATTAACTCACTGTTGGTTTATCTAAACCTTTTATTTATAATTTTCTGGAATCATGGTGAGTTTTCGGTGTTTACCTGGCTAGTTGCTAAACTTGTGGACTGTTTAATGGCGCTTTTCATTACCCATATCTCCTGAAGCTTCGTTTCAATGCTTTAGCATGCTAACTAGTGGCATAAACAGGCATATAAACATTTAAATGACAGGCACTTCTAGCAAAATTCGGTGATCGTAATCTCGACTTCATCTTTGTAATCTTATGGAGGCAAATCAAATCTCGTTCTTACCTGAAATTTCCCGAGATTCTGGGCAACTGATTTGTGCTATCTTCATGAGTTTTCCTACTTATCTCTCCGCAGACTCACTTATGTTTTTCCCTCTCTTCTTCTGTCAAAATGTGCAGCGCTTCCGCCACTATTCTCCTGAGCTCTTTAAGGGCGATGATGGCATACAGATGCGTTTAAACAATCGGCAGAATGGTTCTGACATGCAAAGCGGTTTTAGTTTTAAGTTTTCTTTTTACTGTTTCACATTTTATACCGTGCTCTGGCTGAATATGCTGTAAGCACGTCCTATTGGCTAATGCTTGCACGTAAGCATGTCGTGTTGGTCCTTTTGACCAATCGCCTGACTGTTTCATTGTGATGCCCTAACCGTTTGCATGCTCTAAATTCGAGCTAAACTGTATGCGGGTCGTGGCTGTCCTCCTATACCATTTACGGCCCTGCCAACACGTCATCCGTTAAATTGTTTGAACGCATCAGCATGCAAGTTTATGATGGTTTGTGTGCATCATAACTCCGTTTGCGTTCATGCCACTACCCACGACTTCAATTTCATTATAATATGAACTATGTACTGTGAAATCATATTATTTCAATGGTTTGCAAGCTCGTTTGAACTATATCCCCCCACCTGATATCATTGCATAGTTTGTTATGCGTCACATTATGAAATCATGCAAACCCGCCTTTCAATATTATGTTTAATACAGCGCATATGTTTAATACATTTCTTTGTTGTATGCACATATAATGTTTTATTGCCTTCCTTGCTCCCTTTGCGCATATATTTCCTTTTTGAAAGATTTCTCATATTTCTCATAATCTAAAGTTGTGTGCGCGCACATATTTCCTTTTAAAATATTTCTCATAATTTTAAAATGACCACCTAAGTCATGTTTAAAATTATTTCCATGTCTAATGTTTGGATTGTTTGTGCATGTACCATCATGTTGCACTCTCTTGATCCCTTTTTGCTTTTAAGGAAAAATACTTAGGGGTATAGGCTTAAGGTCATGAATATGGAATGAATATAGGATGCACAAGGTTATAGTTAAGGGTTATAGGATATGATACTTAGGATAATGGGTGGAGATAATGGAAAATATATACTTCAGGTACTAATCTCAATTTAACAAAGACTAAAAAAAAAAAAATGAATTTACAAGAACAAAATGACTATACTTGTACTTCCCTGATAATATTGGATGATGTCTACTGTTCTTTACAAGCTGGATGAAGTCTTTTGATCAAATGTCTTAGATAGAGTGTAAGGTACAATTTATTTCTGCTTCCTGTTCTTCATGCTTCATTGGTTCTTGTTCTTGAATTGCCGGTTGTTGTTCAGGTCCCTTTGCAATGATTTCATAACTCAGGTCCCAACTGTCATGCACATGTTTATGCAATATGTACATGTTTCTGCTAATATTTCAGGTCCCTCTGCTATTGTTGTTCAAGTCCCAACTGTCATGCACATATTTATGCAATATGTACATGTTTCTGCTAATATTTCAGGTCCCTCTGCTATTGTTGTTCAGGTCCCAACGTGAACAATACAAGTTCCGTCATCAATTCAGCTGCACAACTAAATTTCTCGTGCAACCTTCCCCCTTGCTTGATATTTAACTTTTCCTCAAGTCATGCTTATGTGGAAGATATCCTACAAAGCGAAGTTGTGATAAAAATAGAACAAGAAAGTGAATTCATACAGTCCAAAACATGTTGCTTTTCCTCTATGAATTCGTGTTTGCTTGGCGCCAGTTTCCTAGTTTTCAATAGCAAACAGTTTTATTTTGTGTCTTATTTTTTTTATATTTTTATATTTATTTGATTATTGAATTTTTTTTTTTTTTGTTAGTAGTAGTCTACTCTTTATTCTCCTGTAGCACTGGGAGATGGTTGGGTCTGGTGTGCCATTATTTCCAGTTTTGTTCCTTGTATCAGTTGTTTCATGAATTCTTCTTTGTCAATAGGCCTGCTGTAGATTTTGAGCCAATGTCCATTTACTAAAAATGATGTAGATTCTTGGTCAATTGTCTTGATTTGAACAACTCCATTATCAAAGATTTCTTCTATCTCATATGGCCCTAACCAGTGTGTTGTGAATTTGGCCTTGAAATATTTGAATTTGGAGTCGAACAGTAGTGCCCAGTCTCCTTTGTTGAATGTCTTGTTCTTGATGAATCTGTCATGCCACTTCATTCGTTGATGTTGTATCAATGTTGTATGTTCTATTGCCTGCTGGCGATGTTCATCTAGTTGATTTAATTTTGCTGCTGCTATGCTTCAGACAGTTCTAGTCCTAGTTCGGCTGCCAATTTGTATGTGTGTATCTGAAATTCTATGGGCAGTAAGGCCTCTTTTCCATACACTAACTGGTATGGACTAAATCCAGTTGTGTTTTTCCATGTGATTCTGTATGCCCATAGTGCATCCCTTAGTTTTTCTAACCAATCATTTATGTTCATCTGTACTGTTTTGGTCATTATGTTCTCTAGGACTTTGTTGCTTCCACCTGTCCGTTTGCCTGAGGATGATATGGTGTGGACTTCTGTGCTTTATCTTATATTTTTCTGTAAGATCCCGTACAAGTTTCAGGATCATCTAGAAGAGCGAGTTTTGATACAAGCCCTAAGCGTCATTAAAAATCTTGGAGGCATCAAGCAAGGTTCAAGTAAGTATTGCTATGTTCATTTGTTTATTGTATCAAATTGATTATATATCTCTGGTTGCAAGTGGAAGACCAGGTTGAATATTTTAGGTATGTTCATGTTTGCTGTTGCAATATTATTATTACAGACATTCTAGATTTTTGCACTAACTCTCCATTTCGGGCAGAGGTAAGTTAAAGGGTATTTTGTTTTTCCTTTTGGGATTGGGTTTCGCTGGGCAAATTTGCAAGCAAGTAGAAGAAGATTCAAGGACATCATCAAGCAAGCATTCAAGAGTTGAAGTATCAAAACAAAGGAAGCATTGCAGCGGGACATCCTTTGAAGACATGACAACCATCCATATATTTGTGAAGAAGTGTAAAGGCCAAGAGTCATCATTGTAAAGTTGTAAAAGAGTCATTTGTAAAAGTGTCATCATTGGAAGAGTCATTATTGTAAAAGAGTCAATCTGCCTAGAGTGGAAAAGGCATTGTTGGGAGGTATAGGAGTCTATGTTGGGATGATATCATGGTTGAGTTGCTGGTCATAGTGTGATTGGGTGTTTGGTCAAAATCATTGTAAATCATATTGTATCATGGATCGTTGCCCCTAGTACGGGAATCCACACTCTTGTCTCATTTCAGTCATTATAAGGTGGCAGGGAGGTGCTAGGCAGGGGCATGAAGTCGCCTACAGATTGGAGCCTGTGAACACTTCATGGTGGTAGGTCGGTCTAGGATGTTGGGCATCCGTTCATTTGACTACAGAAGAAGCCAGTGCTTTGAGGCATCCTTCTAGTGGGATCTTGAGAAGAATGCTTTTCTCGAATTCTAAGAAGTTTTAACTTTCATTTCAGTTGGGTCTGGAGATTAAGGAATTTATTAGAAAAACGTTCAGTGGTTTTTGACTCGAAGGAGTTTTCCACCTAAAATTATTGTCCCTACTGTGTTCTATTGTTTACTGTTTTTACTGCATAACATTAATAATAATTGAAGATTAACTAATGCTCTGAAAGATTTAAAAAGTGCTAATTGCAAAGAAATATTGATTCACACCCCCTTCTCAATATTTCCAGCATACTCATCGTCCTTGGAATTTTCATTTTCATTTAATCTTCTTGATTCTGTTGTGTTTCTTTTGTGGTTGTGTTTGTCAACAGCATTGTCGTAATTCAAGCCATCTTCATCTTCAACATTATAATCATCTATTGCTTCATTTTCTTCACCATCTTGATTGATATCATTTTCATATTCATCATTATTTATTACATCTCCATTTCATTATCATCATTCTGATCAAAATTTTCTTCTCCTGATTCACCTTATTTTGTTTCTTCACTGTCGCTATCATCTTTCTTATTATCGATTTCCTTTATACGTGCTTTAACTTTTGCATATGATTCTTCCCATTTCGAAAGCTTTTCTTGAATTTTACTAAATTGTTCAATGAATTCAGGACGTAAACATAATGCCATATTGTGCAGCAAACAACATTCAAAGACTCGCATGGTTATATTGTGTGGCAGATAATGTTCAAAGTCTCGCATGGCTCCAACACCACTAAAGCAACAAAACTTATAGCTTGTTGAGTTTAAATGTAAAATACCCAAATGTATTTCTAAGTAATATTTTATTAATATATGTAAATGTACAAGTGATGATAAACGTTACAATGAGGACTTGCATCTATACTAGGCATCTATACAATGAGGACCTGCATATATACTAGGATACACAGTGGAAATTCCTAAAAATAGAAACCCACGAAAGGAAATAAAGATAAAGACAATCATATGGATAATCTTAAAAGTTATACATAGGGGAGATTCTATACGGAGGAACACCTGAAAGCCAGATAATCACCAATCTTGACCTTTGGGACTTCTGTCAGAGTCATAATCTGAAGCATAGTTGTCTGGTGACTCCTGATGGAATACCTCATGATGTGAATCGAGATTGATACCAGGTACAATTTGAGCTAGCCGAGGTGGTTCATTTTCAAAACAAACAGAAAATGCAGATGATGACATAAACGGGTCACGATTTTCTGGGATGATGCCAATTTCTCCAAAATAATCAAGGCTTAAAATAAAATTGCTTTTTCCTTTAGATTCTTCTAGAATGGGAATGACTGTTGTGCCACGGAAAAGGAGGTTGAATCCAAAAATATTATATCTAGAACTTCCTTCTTCCATATCTCCATGTAAAACAGACAAAGTCCATCTTAGGCTTTTCCCATTAAGTTCTTCCTTCTGAGGAGGGAAAGAATGCATAAGTAGATCCATCCATTGGCTCCAAAACCTGAAAGGGGAAGTTACATCCTCGCAATACATAACTATGAAAATTTCTCTCCGTGCTCTAGCATAATACCATAATAATCCATCCAGGATAAATTTGGATCAAAGATGTATACAATTCTAGGATGTCTGGCTCGTGCTTGTCCTAAATAGAGATGGTAATTATTAATAATATTCCAATCAATATTATAACTAAATCTCCTTTCAACAAAGTTATACCACTTTTCTAGGATTATTTTCTGAATATCTTTAGGCAGGGCTAAGATCTTTTGAGAAAAAAATTCCCAACAAAACTGCTAGACAAGCTGCAAAGACTAACTTGGGATCTTGATATGGAAGAAGAACATTCACCTACTTCGAACTTTTTGACAGTAAACTCTTTCTGTCCTCCTGTTCCTTCTCTGGTCAACATGTCTGCAAGATAGTTTTCTTTTCCTGCCTTGTAAACAATGCTGAAGTCAAATCCTTCAAGCAGGAGTGCCCGTCGAAGTACTCTTGAATTTCCTTGCTCTAGTAGTTTTTTGTTCTGTAACATTCCTTTCATATGTTTAAGGTTAGTCTTTACAATGGAAGAAACACTTTTTAGGAAAAACCTAAATCTTTTGATTCCATTTTTCACAGCCAATATTTCCTTGTGGGATGAAGGATACTTCCTCTCAGCCTCTGAAAAAGTACTGAAGCATAAGCACAAACTTCTTCTTTTTTAGAATGTTTCTGTAGGAGAATAGCGGCCCAAGTATGCTCAGATGCATCAGTTTCTAGGATAAAAGGTAGGTCTAGTTGTGGTAATGATAAAGATGGAAGGTCTTTAATTCTTTTCTTGATATTCTGTAAAGCGTCTATCATTTGTGGCACCCAGCCTGAGTTTTTCTTCAACCTTTACTAGAGGATCTTGGTATCTTTAGCTTGTTCTGGATAGAACTGCCTGATGTAGTTTAGGCATCCTAGGAATCTTTGTATTGTCTTGACATCAAGTAATATATCTGAAAAATTGAGCAATGATTGTAAAACATGGGGTTGTAGCTGCACTTTTCCTAAAGATATGATCATTCCAAGATATTCAATCTTAGTTTGTGCTATCACAAATTTTTCTTTAGAAGCTAAGAGTACTAAACCATGCTGAAAAACCACTTCGTAGGAAATTTCCAGATGCTTCTTACGCTGCTAAAAATCTTTGTTATAGACTAATAAATCATCAATGTATACAATAATAAAATCATATGATTTAAATATATCCTCCATTCGCTTCTGAAACTCAGATGGTGCAATTTTTAGACCAAACGGCATAATTGTCCACTCATATTGCCTGCCAGGTACTACAAAAGTTGTTTTGTACCTATCTTCAGGGTTAATGCCAATTTGCCAGAAACCACTTTTTAAATCAAATTTGCTAAAAACTTTTGCTCCCGAAATTTTTGAAAATAGTGTATCCTTACTGGGAAGAGGATACTTGATTAGGATCCATTCTACTATCTAAGAGATTAGAAAAACCTAAAAATTGCAAAGTAACTTGCAATCGTGGTCTGCAACCTAAAACACCCAACACGACACCCTGGTCTTCAACAGGACTTATCACGGCGCGACCTTCAGCTTTCGCCTACAACAGGTAGATCTTCACTCAACACCAATGAAACGTGGCTCTGATACCATTTTTAATGACTATTTAACATAATCAATATTTGATTATTTATTATTTACATTATTTATATTCATTTTATTTTAGGCAATTTATATTCATAGCATTTCCCTCTTCAAAATTTGAA
Organism: Pinus taeda; assembly: GCA_000404065.3. NCBI lineage: Eukaryota > Viridiplantae > Streptophyta > Pinopsida > Pinales > Pinaceae > Pinus > Pinus taeda. The sequence continues at coordinate 18,059 of APFE031656338.1, forward strand.
TTTAAAGTGAGAAGTCTCCCTCCAAAATTGGATATCGTTGCCGCCTGTGGAGCCCCTCCAAAGTCTGTAAGAAGACATTTGATCCATCCTCCCAAGTATGCACTTTAATGCCAACCATCTTGAGATCAAGCACTAAAGCTAAACTCAACCCTGTGGAGAAAGGTTTCATCAAACGAGAGGCTAGGGTTTCCTTTTGTTTTTGGATGGTTTTTTTTGGGATTCGTTTCGTCAAGATCTCTTGCAGATGAAATGGCCGAATTCAGAAAGAATGTTTGGTTGAAGGAATTGCACATACATTCGGCCCTCATTATGGCATCACTTTCTAAGATCTTCGCAAAGTTTTTACATCTTTGTTGTAGGATAGCGAAGGAAGGTTTCAACCTTATTAAGGTCTCAATATTGTGCACCAAGAGAAGGTTAGTCTCTTCCAATTATTCGAGCATCAAAAAGGTTATCTAGAGTATCGATCCACTAGGGCATACTTCTCTAAATCAAGATCTTGATACATTTGAAGTCACCTTACGGTTGGATCCTGAAAACACTTCGGGGTGGTTGGGCAATGCTAGGCGAGTTGAATCTTGCTAGGGTGTTGGAGCATGCTTTCAGCATTTGCTAACAAAACCAGAGCGTTGGAGTGTCCTTCCAATTGGAGTTGGAAAATTGAACGCTTTTCTAGAGTACTAGGTAGTTGGGACTTCCCTTTTCAGTTGGAGTTGAAGCATTTCATGTACTCATAAATTCTTAGCAAAGTGTTCGGTGTTGACCAGATTCCATGTGACGACTTGGACAATTGGTGAATTGCTCCAAGTGGCGACTTGTTGAGCATGATGTTGATGCAAGATTCTTTCCACGGGTAGTGGATTGACACATCAACATAGCTAGCTTATTTAGGGACATACATTCTCCTTGTCAGGTATATTGGCCGGAATTAGGGGGATTGGTCCAACAGAGGACAGTCATTCTTCCTATGTTAAGTATGTTGACCAAGATTAGGAAGAATAGTCCTAAAGGCCTAAAATCACTCAATTAAGTGGGTGTCTTTTAGCATCAAGCTCAGACTCTCTAGATAGGTTGATTGAACACATTTAGAATCACGCCTGAAATTACTCATGAAGAGTGAGGTCTTTGGTGATTCACCATGAGTCAAAGATATTGACCAGAATGGTGGTGAACCAAGACTAGTCTGTATACCATGTGTTAGAGGGACTAGAATTATGATGACTAGTTGATGCTAATGATGTACCATGTGTCTGGAGTACTGACCAACATTATGGCAATGATGCACCACAAGCCAGAGGTACCAACTAAAATTATGGTAACTAGTTGATGTTGTTGATTTACCAGGGGTCAAAGTTGTTGACCAAGACTATGGTAATTGAATGATGATGATGCTTAAAATAGATTGTTATAAGCTTTTCTTAGAGAAAATTTTCAACTTGCTAACAGGAGTGTTGGATTTTGTAGCTCTGGTCGATCTTCATATTTTGATAATATATGTAATTATAAATTCAAGACATGTTCTTCATGTCTTTTTGAAAAGAAAGAATTTGAATTTTTAAATTTAAATATTTTTGCATTAAAAATGTCAAGTAAACCCTCCAAAAGATCAAGTTGGCCTGACCCTTCGGACAATCCGCTTTGGGTTCATCCAATCACTATATATAACCATTAGACTTCATCAATTGGGAGGCATGTCGGATTACTTTTGTTCAAGAAAAGGATCACTTTTGTTCAAACAAAGGACGAGAAAGCCAAGGGAAAATCAAGTTCAAAGAGCAACTTGAGAATTTGGGCAGACCTAATCTCTGAGGCAGCAAGTCGAAATTTCAGGAGACCGAGATTTCAAGAGTCTGAAATTTCAGGAGGCCGAAGTTGTCTCTGGTTGACCAAGTTTGACCTGGGTATATGAAATGAACAAAGTTCCTTCTTCAGATTAATTACTCCAGAAGACTTGGAATATAAAGTTATCCATGAGGATACAAATATTATATATTAAATGTATGAATAAGAATCATGATACAATGAGAGTGAGAGGCTTGCTTATATACCAAGCAGGTGTCTCTTCATGGAGAGTCATGCCTTATTTAGACATGACCTAATTACTAATTAACTAATAATTATTTATGGTTATTATCATTCACATTATTTCCTATATATTTATTCATAACATTGCCTTCCTCAAAAAGCTTTGTCCTCAAAGCTTGTTGATTTAAAAGGCTTGATCTCTTTTTCGGTTTTGAATGTCTTTTCGTCTCTGAACAGTGATCTTCGTTGATACAAGTTGATATGATCTTTTAAGTGACAAACAAAACTGTCGCACTTATAAGGGATCGGACCATCCTAGATTAATCTTCTGTGGAATATTTTGATCACTGGAATTTTGTAACGACTTGTCATCATAGGACTGGATTGAGGTTACATCACTATTCTCTGGAACATCAGTTTGTTGTTTATGTTCTGAATGGTCCCGGTACGTAGCTTGGTTGAGTTGTCTACTCTCATGATTTGGATGTCGATAGGGAAATTTTTTGGTTTGACTTTCCCTTATTAGGTGTGAGGAAATTTTTAGATTTTCTTCTTGTGAGGATGTTGTTGAGTTCATTACCAAACCTTCACTTGGGATGTTCATCGTCTGAACTACAATATCTAAGTGTGTATTTTCTTCAACTTGCTTGTCTTCTTCTTGAGTTGTGACATTCACTAGATTGGTATTTGCTCCCTTATCTCCACCTTGGACTGCTATGACTGGAGACTTTGATACTTCTTGAGCAAGTTGTTCTAACTTGTCTGTTAATGATGTTTTGTCCTTTTCAAGCTTCTTGATTTGTGTTAATAATTTTTCAGTATGGTTTTTCAGCTGAGAGACTTCTTCACTTTTGTCAGCGATGATTTTGCAACTTCCTTTTGCATTTTTTGTATCGATTTTTTACTTTCTTGAAGAATTACTTTTGAGATTTCTTGTGTGTCTTCTGGCATCACTGAATCTGGCTTCAAAGTAACATCTTGTAGCGTTATTTTTTCTTTTTGTGGGAAAAGGTAAAAGACTTCTTTTCGTATTTTGAATAAAGGACACTAGAGTTTCCATCCAGGGTGAGCCCAAAACAATGTCACTATGGTAAAAAAATAAGGATTTAACGGTGAATTGCGAGGTAAAAGTATAAACCCCAATACTTAATTATAGATTGTTTATGTCGTATTGTTTGTTACTTGTGCCAACAATTTTTTTTTCGTTTATAGTCGATTCAGGAATTACTAGTTGATTAGCACATTTAGTACTAACATAATTACTATCTTCAATAGGACTGATAGAGATTATAATATCTCTTCCTACCAGTGATCCTTTGATTTTAAATAGTGTACTAACACATTTAATAAAAAATTTAGAAAATCTTTCCTTATTGGTTTCCATTTTCGTCTTGGAACGAGATTTAGGGTTTTTAAGGTAACCCCTCTTTTTTTCTTTGATTACCTCTCTTAATATTCCCTTTCTTTAATTTACTTAATTAAATAATTTTATTATATATAAATCCCTCCCCCTTTCTTCTTTTTTTTATATTATTTTTCTTTAACCAATTTTTAATATATATATACAAGGTAGAATTATTTTTTTTCTTTTTTTTTTTCTACTTCTGATTTTTTTTTGGTAAAGTATTCTTTTTTTAATTCCCCTTTTTTTTAATTAATTTAATTAATTAAATAGTTTTAATTAATTGAATTAAATTAATTAATTAATTCTATATTAATTATATTATATATTAAATAATTTAATTAAGATGTACGATGTGGTCACATCTTTTGACCGACCGACGTGTCATGGCTAGGGACACCACGATTGGTTAACAGGCGGATGGATGAGGTCAATCACTGTGGAGAGGGAGAAGGTACGGAGCTGGACGAGTGATGGTGGACAGCGGTGACTGCAGGTAGGGAAACAGCGGTGACAGTGCTAGAAAAGCAATTGAGCAGTTGTTTCAGTTGGCACTGAGGGCAATTTTGATATGGAGTCTTTTGACAGCGATAGTGGAAAGGTTGCAGCGGGTGGTGGCGACGCTCAAAGGTTATGACAACCGCTAAAATAGTCTAGTAGACGGTGGGATTAAATGCGAGTTGGAAAATGCAGCGGCTAACAACGATTAAGGCAACAGTTGATGTGGTCGTTGCCACAGACGACGTCGACGGCGCTTCTGGTGGGCGGCATTGACCTGACAGGTACGTCCTTTTTTTTGTAATCTTTTTTTAATTCTTTCTTTTAATTTTTATTTTTATTTCTTTTTTCTCAATAAAAAAAATGCTTCCAATTTTTTTATATATGAATTCGTATATATATTTTTTTTCTTTTAAATGTTAATTTTTTTATTTTATTTTTTTTGAATGGCCAAAGACCTAATGAAAAGATGGAGAAACTCCAAAACATAGCGAAACGCTCAAATCTCGACAACAACAATGTTGACGAAGTTTTGATGGCCAAAAGCCGGGATCAGCCAACGTGGCTCTGATACCAAATGAAGTGAACAAAGTTCCTTCTTCAGAGTAATTACTCTAGAAGACTTGGAATATAAAGTTAACCATGAGGATAAAATAATTACATATTAAATGTATGAATAAGAATCATGATACAATGAGAGTGAGAGGCTTGCTTCTATACCAAGCAAGTGTCTCTTCATGGAGAGTCATGCCTCATTTAGACATGACTCTTCAACCTAATTACTAATTAACTAATAATTATTTATGGTTATTATCATTTATATTATTTTACATTATTTCCTATATATTTATTCCTAACAGTATATTTGTGGTCGGTTTGACTTTGCTTTTGACAAGGAGATTAAATTGTATCTCTTCTTGAATTGAATAATTTGTCTAAGGAAAACGTTGTTAGGTTTTCCCAGGGCAAAATTCTGTCTCATGTGTTTTGTTATCTCTACATGATCCTACTGTCATTTTTGTTCTACTATTAAAGACCTTCTATGTAATTGCTTTATGATGAATGTGAACATAAGAAATCATAAGAAGTAATTATCAAATTAAAATATCCTTTGAAAAATCAACAATTTCAAGGAAGATAACAGGTTGATCACGATGTACAACAGTTGAAATATTCAAATGATGAGCACATAAACCCATTTTTCTACATTTAGTTAGACCTACTCTACATAATCATATCAATAGAGCTATCATTAATGAGATACTCAATTTTGTATTTACAGATATCCTTTTTGTATAAAGCATGATGCATCACGATTTCAGCCTTCAAATTTATAAGTTATCTAATGATTTTAGTTCTAATGTTTTCATTCATGAATGGTTTTGATTTTTAAATTTGAATATGTTTTTTTAATTAAAAACAAATATATATATATATATATATATATTATATATTATATATAATATATATATAAATAAAATCGTATTTTCCGTACATGACATTTTCCCACCGTATCTGGATTCTGGCTTTTCAAAAATCTGGTGGATCTGTATCTAGATCCTAATCCAAGCCTGTATCCATTTCCATTTCCTGGTAAGGTAGTTAACTGTTTTTAATTTGTATGGAGTATTACTGTCCCATGAGGTAACCCAATAAGTATGTTCAATGCCCCATTAAGGAACTGAGATCATCGTTGTAAGCTCTGGAAAGAAGAAGCCTCATACAAGAGCAAATCATTATAATAGATATGACATCTATACGGTTACTCTCAGTGGTATAATCATGAGAATAGTCCAACGTCGACATTCAAACCATGAAAACATTTCCATTGAAGTAGAAGAAAATTCAGTGTGCCTTTATACCATGTATTTCCAAAACATTTAAAGAAATAAACTCAAAGTGAGATAACAAATTAGGCACGTTAGAGTGTATTTATGAAGAGGATTAGAACCATGAAAAAAATGAGTCTAAAAATCAAAATCTAAACAAATAAAAGCCATGTTGTTTAAGCTTAAAAGCAGTGAAGCACCACTCTTATTGAACTCGCGGTTAGTCGCAGGTAAGAACGGGTCAAAAGGGAGGACAGGTGACCCTCATTAAACCCGTGTTCTTTACCCTTACTCGACGGGTTTTGTACAAGACCCGACTACCCGCATTAGACCCACGGGTAGACTATATGACTCTCATCAAACCTCTATAAGACCCTTCCCGCAGCAAAACCCCCAAACTGTCCAAAAATTCGATTTTTTTTATTTATTTTTCTTTTTTGGAAATAAGGTGGAGGAAAAGGGAAATTGGAGGGGGAAAAAACTTTATAAGCACCTCTCTCCCTTCTATTTCTCATTCACTTGTCATTTGAGTGTTTAGCTAATTTGTGTGAGTGTTGAAACTTGAGAGTGAAGCTAAAGGAGTGTGAAGGCGCTGTTGGAGGAGGCTAAAGGAGGCTTCATCGGATCAGACTAAGCTCCTTCACGCTCCTTCACAGGGCCGTTGTGTGGCTGAGAAAATCAGCCACGAAACTTAGCCACACAACCAAAAAAAAATCAAAACCAAAAAAAAAAATTAAATTTTTTTTTTTTTCTTCTAGATTTTGTTACCATGCCACCAAAGGGTTTCAGACAAAATCTCGTGATTCGGCATGGGTACATGGTCAACGAATCATTCTCAGTAATGACCACAATATCAAGTGCAATTATTGCAAAGCCACAATGCATGCAGGCATAAATAGGCTGAAATACCACCTAGCCAGAATTCCTAGGCATGGTGTGGGATGTTGTCAAAGTTGCCTTGATGAAGTCACCACTGAAATGGTAGCTGCTTTGGAATCCATTAAAGAAGCAAGTTCTAAGAGGGCAAAAAGGAAGGATGAGATTGTTGGGATAGGTAGATCTTCATCTCAAAGTGAAACACAGTTTCAAAGTCCGGGGAATGGTAACTCCTCTTCAACTGTTATGGCAAACAAGAGTATAACCTCTTCTTTCTTCAGTCCTCGTACAACTCCAGGATCTCAACCAACCTTGGACAATTTCAATGATAGGAGGCAGATATGGTAGTGAGGAAGTTTTGGTACCATAATAGTCTTTCATTCAACTATGCAAAGTCTTATTTTTATCAACCCATTGTGGATGCCATTGCATGTGTTGGCCCTGGATACAAAGCCCCAACTTATAATGCACTTAGGTGCAAAGAGCTAGATGAGGAGCTTGAGTGTGTCAAGGAACAATTGGAGAGCATTAAAAGCTCGTGGAAATTTACAGGTTGTACACTTATGTCTGATGGGTGGACAGATCAAAGGGGTCGAACAATAATAAATTTTGTTGTAGCTTGCCCTAAAGGAACCATGTTCCTAAAATCCATTGATGCATCCACAAATGTAAAAGATGCACATTTGATTTTTTCATTGTTGGCTGATGTGGTGGAGGGAGCTGGAGTTGGGGTTGCAAATGTTGTCCAAGACATCACGGACAATGTAGCAAAGTATGTGGCAGTTGGAAGGTTGCTTTGTGCCAAATATCCCACCATTTTTTGGACTCCATGCGCTGCCCATTGCATAGACTTGATGCTAGAGGACATTGGGAAGTTGGAGTGGGTGCAAGACATTGTGCAAGAATGCAAGCATATTACCAAGCATATTTATAATCATGCTTGGGTGTTGAACCTTATGAGGGAATTCACATAGGGTGAGCTTAGTCGCTCAGCTGTCACACGGTTTGCTACAAACTTTCTTTCCCTCCAAAGCCTTTTGTATGAGTACCAAGCTTTGAGAAGAATGTTTTGTAGCCAGCAATGGGTATTCTAGAAAGACAGCACAAAATCGGAAGCAATGTCTGTGAAAACATCTGCCTTTGCTGATAGTTTGTGGGCCAAAGTGACTGAGATTGTCAACTTCACTGAGCCCCTTGTGAAAGTCTTGAGATTGATGGATGGAGAGAAACCTACAACGGGATATATTTATGAGGGCATGGACAGGGCCAAAGAGGCCATCAAGACTTTTTATAAGGGAAATGAATCTAAATATATCCCTATATGGAAAATTATTGATTCCAGGTGGGACAGGGAATTACATTCACCATTGCATGCAACAGGAGCATATCTCAATCTGAGTTTATTCTATAATGAGGGGTCTAATATTCAAAGAGATCCTGAGGTCATGAGAGGTGTCATGATATGCATTGAGAAGATGTTCCCGAATGTAGATATTTAGGATAAAATCAACTTACAACGAGATATGTACAAGGAAGCATCTAGCATGTTTGGATTCAGCTCAAGCCAACATCTCAAGGACAAGAAAATGCCTTGTAAGTGCAAATTGTTAGAACTTAGCTTGTAATTTTGCTAGTTCTCTTTTATATGTTTGGCATTGCAAACTGATAATTTTTGTTTTTATTTTTTTACAGCTCATTGGTGGATAGATTGTGGCACTGAGGCACCACAATTACAAGAATTCGCCATCAGAGTTCTGAGTCAACCCTGCAGTGCTTCTTCTTGTGAGCGCAATTGGTCGATGTTTGAGCACATCCACAGCAAAAAGAGAAACAGGTCGGAGCATGACAGGTTGGAGAAGTTGGTTTTCATCTACTACAACCTTCGAATGCTCACAAAACAAGTGCAACCAAAGGATACAGATCCAATTTTATTGGATAATATTGATTTAGAGTCTAATTGGGTTGTGGAGGAGGAGGTCCCTGATTTGAGTTGGCTTGATGAAGGGACTGGGGATCTCTCTAGTTTGCCATCTCAAATGGAGACTCCAAATACATCTGCCTCACAATTGCTTCAGTCTTCTGATGTTACCACTAGCTCCACGAGGGCTTATTTTAGGCGTGATCGTCCTTGAGTGATGAGGCTCAAGATTGTTATGAGACAATCATCTATCATTTATGACATATGTATTTGAATTTTGAACTTGCTGACATTTTTTATTTTAATTATGGAATCATGAGTCCTTTTCTTATTCAGTATCTAAATGTTTTGCTTACAAAAATTGAATATGTTATGTTGTACTTTTATAGATATGAGATGATGTTATGAATTATTGCATATATTGTGGTTTTTATAACTTATAAGGATTGGAATTGTCATTAGTTTCTTTTTGTGCTTAAAATTTATCACATTTTAAGTTTTTTTTGTATTTTGACGAATCTTATACTAATATTAAGGGTCGTTCTCGAGTCTTATACAAGTAGACAAGCCGATGCCTCGCCAAGTCTTATATGAGTACGAGTCGTGCAACATTGCTTAAAAGTAACTTCAGAAAGGCAACCTGAAGAAAGTTAGTAACCAGATTTCAAAAACAACCCTAAGAATTTGAAGTTATGATGATTTTCTTTTGTATTCTTCAGGGCATGGTGCTAAATCTATGCATAAACAAGGCAATTAAATATGAGAATTAAACCAAAGGAGTTAGATTGATTTAAAATAGATCCATTTAATAGGTCAACCTGCAATAAGAACAATCATACATGGCAGGATCCATTCCAAATAGATCCAATTAAAGAGATCAACATGCATTTAAATTTCCAAGTTAAAAGAAAAATATGAACAAGAGTTAGCTCAAGAACTTGGAGGAAGGCAACCTAAATCATAAGATTAAAACCTTTGTGAACCCTCGGTTGCAAAACAGAAAGAATAAAAGAGAATTTAAATTTAAATGGTAGAAAACAGAAAGGAAAACCCTAGGTGCTACCACTGGGCAGATTGAGAAAGATGGCCTGTTTTTCATGTCAATTTGTAGACACCAAGAGCATTTGTACATTTTGTATGCATGGTAAACATCTCACAAACTTACAACTGAGGAAAGCCAGATTGCAAGAGACAACAGGAAATGTAGACTTGACTCTATGAAATGAGTCAAAATAACATAGCATATTCTGGCATCTTATTTATTACGACGCTTTAGAGAAGTTGTGCAAGATGGTCTGCTTTTCATGTCAATTTGTAGATTACAAGAGCATTTTTACATTTTGTATGCATGGTAAAAATTATTATAACTAAAGATAGAAAAGGTGAAGCCCAAATTAACAGATAACAAGTTGATGGATTTCATAGCATCCAAACAACCTCAATGCCTTGATATTTTTCATAGTTCCTTCAAATTACAGTTACATCCGAATAAAAACAAAATGGATAAGATGCTATACATTAAAAAGGCTAATTCATTTTCGTGCAGTAAATATCTTACATACCTGGAAGTCAACAAAAGCAACTGGCAATCCACCTCTAATTTGCATCTTCAGCTTGAGGAATCCTGGACATCTATTCCATGCAGTAAAAACAAAAATGACTCACGTTTAAAATGTCTGATAATCATTTATGAGAAATAATAGTGTTGAAATGACAGGAGAGCAACACCTAGCTGCAGGTTGAACCACATTGTTCCAGTGATAAAACAAACATCTTGCAGCTTACCTTGAGAACACTTGTGCCAATTCCTCCTCGGAACATGTTGACCCAAGATTCGCAATAAAGAGAGTTGGGCATGGTGGATTAATAGCTGGTTGAGTAGGTGCTGCAGACTGTCCCTGTAATGGAAAAATATATGCATTCAATACCATGAAAATTAGCATAACTACTAATGTTTCCTGGTTTTTTGTGTGGAAAACATTCGAACTCAATATCAATTTATGCCAATGCTAGGAATTTGATTTGAACATAATAGTTTCATTAAAGAATGCTATTGCGACAAATCTGCAGATACGTCTACAACAGGAGGTAGACCAAGGGTTAAGCTCAACTAGTTGTCACCAATGTTACTGGGCATTTGAGTAGTTCCATGCCAGCAGATGTTAGATTTTACTAACCCCAGATACTGGCAATTTATTGCCTGGTAAATTCTCTTGTTATAAATTAACTTACTGCAGATATCCTAAATAAAAGCACTGCTGGAATTTTTAACAGGTAAATAAACATAACCAGCAGAAGCAAAATAACAAATCTCACACATGCACACACACAAAATTTACCCCTCAAATCTGCTGTCGATTAACTTATGTTTTAGACTGGTTACTGGATCCATGGGTCCTTGATGCTAAATCCGTGAATCTGCATTTCGAATACGAATGCAAATACACCCAGATCCACGTAGGATCCGCCAAGTAAATGGATCCTTCAAACCCAGAAATGTATCCCATGCTACCGAAATGGATCATGTGCTACTAACCCTCTTATGTAAGATCCCAAGCAAACAACATTAGGGTTTTTAGTTTATTTTTATTTTTTATTTTTCAAGGATATTTGTGTAACAAACAGAGTTCGTATACTCAGAGAAATGCTCTGGTACCAATGTAACGAACCAAGTTCGTATACGCAGAAATAATCTTCAGAGTACTTTGAAGACAAAGACATCCATTGTAAGAGAAGTAATTGTATATTGAATATTATATAAAAAAATTGATGAGATGATTACGATTGAGGGTGAGGATCTGCTTATATACCTAGGCAGTTACCTCTTCACAAACGGTCACGTCCTTAGAGACATGTCTCTTCACTACTAATTACTAGTTAAATAATCATTAATCATTATTATTATTATTTACAATAAATATATATATATATATATATATTATTCATAACATTGTCTTCCTCTTCAAAAAGCTTTGTCCTCAAAGCTTATCACTGATAGGGCAGATCATCCGTTCTTACTTCTTTGTCATTGTAATCTATCCATATTTTTCAGAGTTCTTTGAGTTGTCATCTTCATTGATACATGATGTTAGGATCCTCTGAGAGATAAACAAAATTGTCGTACTGAGAAGGGATCTAACCATCCTAAATCAATCTTCTGTGGAATCTTTCAATTACTATAGATTTGAGACGGATTTTTATCACAAAACTGAATTATGGTGACATCAATGTTCTTGGGAACATAAGACACTTGTTTTTCATTGAGAGATGGCGATGCAATCTTTGCAATAATTCGTACAAGGGCTCCTACCCAAGAGTGAAGCCACATCTATTGCATGGAGGAGGACAAGGGATTTCAGGTTGCACAAAAACAGCAGATCCATTGGCAAAGAGGGCAAGATGAGGCGGATGGTACTAAGAGAAGGCATGATGACCTTACTCAAGCTCCATCTAACATTGAGCCAAGGATTGTAGCTAAAGCAAGAAAGAGGAGAGCCGGTCCCACTCAACAACATGAACAACCAACACCCAAAAATACCAGAGGCCTAGGGGCATCCCCTTCAGTTCAGGATAGCAGAATTGCTAGATTGGTGAATGTGCAAGCAAGAGAAGAAACTGATTCCAGAGTGGCTAGGTGCATTTATGCATGTGGCATCCCATTCAATGTTGTTTGCTCTCCTTACTGGCGAGATATGATAAGGGCAGTTAGCAAAGCTCCTCAAGGGTACAAGGGGCCCAACTATGAGAAAGTCAGAACCCAGCTTCTCAAAAATGAGAAGGACCTTGTGGAGGATATTTTAACTCCAATTCGTTCTTCCTGGAGTAGCTCTGTGGTTACCATAGTCTCAGATGGTTAGACAGATATAAGGCGCAGACCACTGATAAATATCATTGCCACTTCCCCCAAAGGAGCAATGTTTATCAAGGCAGAACACTGCTCAAGAGAGGTGAAAGATGGACAGTTCATTGTTGATGTTATTATAAAAGCTATTGAACAAATAGGGCCTAACAAGGTGGTGCAAGTTATCACGAATAATGCACCAGTTTGCAAAGCTGCAGGTTTAATTATTGAGGGGAGGTATGACCACATCTTTTGGACACCATGCATTGTCCATAATCTGAATCTGATCTTAGAGGAGATCGACAACAAAGTTTCTTGGATAAAGGAACTCACAGGGGAAGCAAGGGAGATTGTCAAATTCATCACCAACCACCACCAATCTTAGGCCATATTTCGAGAGTACTCCAAATTGAAGTTGCTAAAAGTTGTTGAGACAAGATATGCCTCAAACTTCTTGATGTTGCGCCGCCTTGTTGAGGTTAAGCATGCATTAGTTTCTATGGTGGTGAGTCAACTTTGGATTGAGTGGAGACAAGTAGATTCAAAGCGGGATCTATGGTGCGTAGATTGTGCCTTGATGAGGATTGGTGGAGCAAGGTAGATTTCTTGCTAAAGTTCACAACCCCTGCATTTGAGCTTCTCTGGAGTGCTGACACTGACCAACCTTTCTTAGGAGAGGTATATGATGGCATGGATTCTATGGCTGAGAAAAATATGGAAATCATTTCGCAAGAGTCTCCACAACTTTTGTTTGTTGATGGTCATTTTGCTGGTTTGATCAAGAAAATCATTGTTTATAGGTGGAACAATTTCAACACTCCATTGCACACTTTAGCACATGCTTTGAACCCCAAATTTTATGATAAGGAGCTTATTGCTCAAAGCAATGGGAAGAGGAAGGCACCTCATAAAGATAGAGAGGTGGCTAATGGGGTGAAAAAAGCCCTTATGAGAATGTTTCCTTCTCATCTACATAGGGAGGTAAAGGAGGAATTTTTCAGTTTTGCTATAGGAATAGATGATTATGCAGATATATCAGCTTTGGAGGAGAGAAGCACCATGAATCCAGTTAGGTGGTGGATTTTTCATGGAGAAAATGGTGTACATTTGCAAAACCTTACCATTCGTATTCTTCCACAAGTGGCAAGCTCTTCATCAGCAAAAAGGAATTGGAGCACTTATGGCTTTATTCATTCTGTGAAACGCAATAGGTTGGGCTCACAGAAGGCAGAGGATCTTGTTTATGTGCACTCCAACCTTCACCTTGCATCTCGTAGGGGGCCAGAATACAACAGTGGTCCTTCTAAAGAATGGGATGTGGATGCAGAAAATCCTGATTTGGAGCTCTCTCTTGCTGCCCTGAATATTGACACCGAGTCTGGAAGTGGAATTGGTGCATCATCTTCTTCAGCACCACAATCCACTGTTGAGCATTGTGCTGCTTCTATTTTTGATGAGGATTGTTATGATGAGGATTAGTCTTTTGTCTCTATAGTTCTTGCAGCCTTATAGTCTTTATTGTACTTGCAACCTCATATATTAATATAAATAAAGGCTGATTTTGAGATTTTGTCCTTGGATATATAATAAAGGTTGCTTATGGATTTTCCTATATTTTATTTTCATTATGTGATCATTCATGAGTAAATGTGAAGTAAATTTAATCTTAATGTTTAAATGTAATAAATTATAGTGCATCATTAATGCTTTATGATTGCACACACACACACACACACACACACACACACACACACACATATATATATATATATATATTCGCATTTCCCCGTTTCCAAAATTTGGGGAGGTCGCGTTTCATATCGCTTCCCGTTTCGGAAACTCGTTTCCGTTTGCCCGTTTCGTGCAACCTAGCTATAAAGTATGCACTTGAAGGAATCGTGGAGACATTTTAGAACAAGCTTGAAGACCTTAGTTGAAGCAAACTTGGAAAGCAGACTTTGAAGACATTGTGGAGCTACCTGTTGAAGTGCACCTGTAAACCCTTATAGCACTTATGAAGACCTTTTGGAGCAGTCTTTCATGTGCAATCTTAAAGACATACATGGAACATCATTGAAGCATTGTTGAAGAAATTCTTAGAGAAATCTTGAAGCAGGGATCGACATTTTTTTTGGATCAGCCTTCGTTGGGAAATCTTGGGCAATCTTGGTCGGCACTTTGAAAGCGTTCTTGAAGTAGACCTTGAGGACATCTAGTTGGAGGTAGTACATTATTTTCAGAAGTTGGCTTGGAGACATTCTTGAGGAACTTTTTGAGCAAGTATTAAGACATTTGTCGAGTGGGCTTAAAATTGAAGACCCTTGTAGACAATCTTGGAGATCTTGATGCATGATTGACGCCATCATGAGGTGACCTTGGAGACTTTTGTTTGGGTGACACGAAGAGCAGTGGTGACACCTTCTATAAGACAAGGTTGTCATTGATGATATGACGTGACGATTAAGTGAAGGGGCTGCTGAATATTGACAGGGCTCGTTGAAGAAGACTTTGGGAGACGTGAAGAACAACCTAACATATCTTGACAAAGAAAAGCTAAAGGATTGGTGTCCTTGGAGTTGGTGCTCCTAAACTCAAGGTTGGTGCCTTGGATAAGATAGGGTCGAAGCCCTAGAGGTAGGAGCCTCACTAAAGTCCAAGTAGGTGCTTGGCACATCTCAGGTTGGAGCCTGGGTGTCTTCATCAAGGGTTGGAGCCCTACCCATATTGTACTTGATTCATTATAAAGATTATATTAATAAAAGCATTTACTTCTATTGTTCATTTTTGTGTTCTAAATATAAGTGATCTAACTGGTAAAAATAACAATTGAAAAGAAATATTGATTCACCCCCCTCTCAGTATTTCCAACCATCCTAAATCAATCTTCTGTGGAACCTTTCAATCACTAAAGATTTGAGATGGATTTTTATCACAAGACTGAATTATGGTGACATCGATGTTCTTGGGAACATAAGACACTTGTTTTTCATTGAGATATCTACTTTTATATTTGGATGGCGATAAGGAGTTCTTGTAATTTGATCTCCCCTTAATCTGTTTGTGGTAATTTCTTGGTTTGTTGAAGGTATCTGATTTCTTTCATGTACATAGGTCGCTTGATCAATTACAAAATCTTCACTTGAAATATCCATTGCTTGAACCGCAACTTCTAAGTGCATCTTCACTTCAACTGGTTTATCCTCTTTTTGAGTTATAATATTGACTAGATCGGTATTCGTTCATTAATCTTCAACTTGAACTGTTACGAATGGAGACTTCGATACTTCTTCTTGAGTAAGTTGTTCTAACTTGTCTTTTAGCGACTTCTTGTCACTTTTAAGCATCTTTATTTGTGTAAGAAGGTTTTGATTATGATTCCTTAGGCGTAAAAGTTCTTCGTTTTCTGCATTGTTGACTTTATCCTTGGCATCCTTCTCCTCATCTTTTAAACTTTTGATTTGTTCTAATAACTTTTTATTAATGTTCTTTAAACGTAAATTTTCATCTTCTTGTTCTGATAAGTGCTTCTTGAGTTCCTTCTTTGTGACCTTAGTCTTCTTGGCATGTGCAAGCAGTTTTTTAATGTGGTTTTTGAGGCGAGAAATTTCTTCATCCTTTTCCATTACTTCCTTGTAATGCATATCAACAAGATCTTTATATTCTTGTTGTAATGCTTTCTTGTTTTGTCAAAGTTTGGTTATTTTGTCTTTCTCTTGATCTTCCAACTACAATTTCTCAATACAGTGGATTACATCTTTTTGTAGCGGTGATGATGGGCTTTTAACTTGCAATTTGGATTCCACTTTCTTTATTTCCTTATTAAGATCTGCATGTCGTTGCTCAAATATTGCCATTAATTGTTCTATATCTCTTGCTAACAATTGTTTTTGTGCATCACTTAGATATCCTACTAAAGTAAAAGTATTGTAACATTTTGTACAAACCACATTTTGGTTTCTAAATGACTCTTGACATTTTGAAAAGAAACCACGATTCTTTGTGGAAATGATCTTTTTACTTGAATTTATTCTATTTTTCGTCAAATAATACCTTTGACTATGAAGCTTATATATCCCTTGTAACAAGTGAGTATACAAGTTTGAAAAGACCTGCATCCTCAATATTATGTAACTCACGATAGTAATACCTTAATATTTATTTTTTAAATTTCTTATTTATTCTTTACTTTAATCAGGTTTAACTTAAAACTCAACGGTCACAACCCTTCGGTCATTTTTTGTTGTACCTCTTTCCTGTGAGAAATACGACAACCACAATAACTTCGAGGTTATATCGTATCTAACTTATGAAGTAGACAACATTACTTGAATCAAATTTGGTTGTAGCCTTCTGGTCGTGTTGGAAAGTCCATAGAGATGGCAGTTAAATGATTTTCCTCTTAATGACATTAACTTGTGATATTTTCATTATTAATATTAGATCTCTTAATTATATTTTCTTATCATCAAGATTAATGTCAAGCAACAAATAGAAGAGAACACAAGATAGAGGCACATTGTCAGGGCAAAACCCCTCTCGAGGGGGAAACCCAGTCACAAATTCTTCCTTCAAAAGATTTAAGATGAAACGACCAAGACCCTTACAACTTAGACTCGAGACTACCTCCATCCATTTAGTCACCCTTGTCGTGTCATTCTTCAGTTCTATCATCCTTCTAGCAATCATCCTTCTTTACACTTCAATCGTTGCAATGGCACTGAACGAGCATCAAACCATCCTAGTTGTGATAACACCTGTTTTACTTCACTAAGATAGCACTAAAGGTTGTCCACTTGATAGCACCGAGATAGAACCACTGTAGTAGCACCGAAATTCATTGTGGTAGCATCAAGATAGACCCATTGTAATACTATTGAACTGCATTAGCACCAAAATGTATTCAATGTAATAGCTTGAAACTGTGATAGTTTTGTGGTTTATTTACTCATGATATCAGCAATCAATCTGAGCTTCCTTCACTGTAATAATACTAAAACATAACCTCTGTAGTGGCATCGAAATTATTCCTATGATGACCGAACTAATTTCAGAGATAATCTGAATTTTTGCTTCTATGTTTAATGTGATTTTATTAGACTTGTATACATAGTTGATTCCACATTGAAATGAGTTGACATGACCAGGTGAGGAGATGTGTCATTGTAGTGAACCAACGTGTGTTTGTTTGAGTTTAGCCGACTTGATAAGGATTCTTTCAACAACAAGGAGACTAGATGGATGGAGGAGTCTTCACATTTTGACATTGACAAGAACCTAGAGCCTACAATGGAGGCTTGACCTATACATTTGACCCAAGCATGAAACCCATGCTTTAACAAGTGAAATAAAATAATAATAAAACTCTTTTCACTTTCTTCTGACAAATATATTACATTTTGACTTCAAGTACAATAATGAAGACCGAACCAAGTTACATTTTCCAAAGCTCCCTCTTAACTAGGGAGGTGTTCATATTTACATATAATCAAATAGGTACATGGAAGATCTCAACACATCATCTATGAAGAAGTTTAGGCATCGCAATGCCATGGACTAGATTCCTGACCAGGACAATCTATCCATTAGTCTCTCATCAATTTAGGCACCGCAATGCCACAGATTAGATTCCTAACCAGGGCAATCTATCTGGGTGGGAATAAGATGGAGTCAAGCTTTCAGCCTCTCTAGGTACCATCAGGTTTACTTGCTAACCATCAACCCAAAGATCCAGGTGTGTGTTAGAGCTCAATGACCAATGCCACCCTTCCAACTTCGAGACCTAGACATCAACACAAAGGGTCAACCAGATGTCCTCCCAAGCAAAGCTTCATTCACAAAGCCACACTCCTTGATCCAGCAGATCAAGGTTAACCAATCTCTCCCAATCAAACTAATTGGTGACCAACATGCTATCAAAAACTTCGTGATATTCACCTGTACAACCCCAACCAATAATATACTTTCACGTGTACATAATCAAATACAAACCTCTAAGGTCTTCCAAACAACTTTATGTTGCTTCTCAACTTTCCATAGTACGGGACTATCAACTGAATCTTTGACATAAGATTCCTCAATCATACATTTTTTCTTTCCTACTTCATATGCAGCAACATATTCTTCAACTGGATCCTTCTTTCCTTCTTTCAACAGCACCTCAAAATGCATTCTCCAATTTCCTTCTCCTACTCATGGCCTTCACTAAAACTTATGGTTGTTAGTCTTGGTCTAGTGCATGACACATGAAATAGAGAACCATATTTGTCACTCCCTCTTAATCAAACGGGATTCCTCTACAAAGAATATTCTCAACCATCCTCTTATCCTAGGGAGATTTCATCCAAGCTCCCTCTTAACTTAGGGAGTTCTACTTCTTCTTTACAACATCAGAGAATATTTCATGGTTTCCATCCTTCTTATCAGAGTCATTCATATATCATGCTTATCACATCAACTTTACTTACGATCATCTTCACTAACTTGAAGATGATGTACCTACACAACTTAGATAGCAAGTACAACCAAAATTATAGAAGCATGAAGTTAGCCATATCAAAATCTTATAATAACGAAAGCATTTGGACTTTAAAAATATAATCAGCAAGAGACTATACTTCAATATTTCAACTTCTTGCCCAGGTTTTGTTACAAACCCTAAATCACATCCACAACTCATCAAGATATCAAGCTCATTATATTTAGGGCTTCAATACAACAAGTTCCTTCATATAGAAAACCCTTCAAGCAAATCAAATCAATGAATCTAACAACTTTCAGAATTCATATGTTAGACTCTTTACTAAGATTTCATACATGAGCTTCAATCAATCAAAACCAACCACAGCTTAATCAACATCATGGCTAGCATCTACTAAGGTTTGATGTAAACCCTAGATTTCTATCTACAAATTATTAGCAATCACTATATAGGTTCATAGATTCCAGATTGTCATATCACACATACTAGAGAATTTTAACTACTACATCCAATTTCAATATTCCGTTATCCAAAATAGAGACAAAAGAGAGAGTCAACAAGAGTCAACTCAAGTGCAAATCTATCCCAGTGAACAACAGTTAAGAGCAATAGTATGTGCCCTAACCAGTCAACTTTCCATGGTCAAAACAAAGTTTACTTGGGAGACGGAGCGACATTTTCATAATCTCTCGGTTCGGGAGCGAATCGGGGAGCGAATATATATATATATATATATATATATTATATAATATATATATATATATATATATATATATATATTGATGCATATATGTAGACAAAAGCATGTAAAATGATGAATTAGATATAAAAAACATAGATTGAACCCATATAATATCAATCATCTAGAAATTATAATCTTCATCAACCATGTCCACAAGTTACTAGCATACAACATATTGAGTCATGATTCATCAATCTTAAAGTTTCAAGCTTTCAAAATTCAATATATAACATTTATCATCATTGATCACCAAAGTTGTACCTGTAAGCTAAGTGTAACCATTACAACAAAGAATACCTAACATGAAATGAAACAACTTTCAACTTCCACGAAGCATCATATTCATAATTCATTACCAATGAGGTATAATTGCCAACTTCAAACTTAAAACTTAAATTGTAAGATAGTGTTTACATAAAATATCATAATAAATATGAAAGAGTCGAGAAATGTCTAATTTCCCACGAGAAATGTCTAATTTCTGAGTAGGTCGTGGTACTGGTGGTCTTTTGGGAGTCTCCTCCCCCGAAGTCGCATGACCATAACCAGAACGCACATGCCCTCCACATGAGGATGTAGATGGAGGCACCGACAGCAAAGGAACAATAGTTGGAACTCGAGCATTGGCACTAATACTAGATGGTAGGGGTGGCATGGTTGTTGCCTCATCGTCATCTCTCAAAAGTTCTGCCTCCAATTCTTCAAGATGTATTGTGCCATCCTCCAAATTATCGTCCTCTGGGTGGCTGTCCCAAATTTTATATACTGGATCCTCATAAGCCCGATCACAATAATGACTCAACAACCTCAAGTTGTAGTGCACATAAACCAAGCTTTCTGCCCAGTTTTCACTGAGTTTGTTTCTTCTCACATTATGTATGAAGTTGTAGGTGCTCCAACATCTCTACAGAAGAAGTAAACCCAGTCTGCATGTGTAAATTGTAAATAATCTCAGCAAATTTGTGTCATGTATGTAATTGCCTAAGTAAACCTAATTTTCTGATGATGATCTACATTCCGGAAGGTTTTTTTGTGTCACCGATCCATGATCGGCAGAGTTTTCCTTCAGCCTTACCCCAAAGCCAGAATGGATTTTGTCATTAGAATATTAGAGGAGTCCTAGTGTGTTAGATCGAGTCTATGTAGAAGTGATTTGGGAATAATCCTAACTATTTGGTTAGGTTATTTTATTACAAATTGCTTGATCTATTAGATTATATTTGTGTCGCAGAACTGGGTAGTCTGTGAGGGTCTATATCAAATGGGTTTTCCCCCTTGAGATGTAAAAATGTAAAAAATCATGTGTAAAATGTCTTGAGGGTTAGAAAAATAATTTATCCCCTCATAAGTCCTAGGTCCTAAGTATATTTAAATTTTCCAAAGGCTAAATTCGAAGGTCCTTTAAAAAATTAAATTTTAAAAGGTCCAGGGACTAAGGTTAATTGATTATTTTGCTAAATTTCATGCCCTTGGTCCTTACGGTTAAGTCAAAGTCAAAATTTTGAGGAAATTAATTCAAAATTTTAATTTTTGAATTAATTACAATGCATTTAATTGATAACTACGAATTTCCTCAACAATTTAGAATTTGAACAGATGAGATTAAAAGAAATTTTGATCCTCATCAACGGTCGAGATCACTTTGACAAATATCACTCGAACTAGCCATTGGAAGATTTGTCTTTAAATAGGAAGTCAGTTGTCAGTTGAGATCATTCGATCTTGGAGTCGTGTGCTAAGTGAAAGCTCTCTTGTAATCTTTTTTATGAGTAATAAAAAAAGACCTTGGAGTTAATCTCTGCTGATGTTACTCTTCGTGGAAATGTTGTAAGATGTTTTATTTTTATGCATAAATTTCATTTCAGCCATTAATGGTAGCTTTATGAAGAGTGATTCAAACACAGGTATCTTGCTTGATGTTATGAAACCAGCTCACAAAAAGATAGAAAAGAGAGATCAACGCCTTAGAATTCAGCCTCTTCGAGGGCGCAACCTCCTTTACATTACACAAATGAACAATTCTTGGATGATCCAAATGAAAAGACCTCCTTTCTATATATAGGAGTCTAAGGGGTCATAACATCATCAGAGCTGACATAACAATAATAATGTGAGGGCACAATAATAACAATAGTGGGCTTCTACTGGGAACAATAGTAACAATATGGGCACTACATGGGTATATCAATATAATGAGTGGGTTGTACCAATAACAATAAGGGGTTACACTAGTAGTATAGGGGCCTAACATGCCCCTCTCCTTCAAAAGGTGTTGTCCTCAACGCTTGAGTAGTTCTTGATGCTTTTGTATAAAATTCTTGTCCTCCCATGTGGAATCTTCAGCGTGTAAGTTCTTCCACTTGATGAGATACTCTGAAATTGATCGATTTCGTAGCTGTCGAGTTCTTGTTTCTGTGACTGCTCCAGGTTCCAATATGATTTTTTCTTCCTCTTCAATTTCAGGCAATATTGTTTGAATTGGGATCTTTTGCAACTTTTGAATAAGTGGCCATACTTCTTCATCCTTCTTCCATTCATCCCTTGCTTAGTTTATCCAATCTAGTTGGATAATAGAAATAGCACAAAACAATGCTTCCACATCCTCATCCTTTATTGAGAGTGCATCTGCAACAAAATTTTGCTTCCATTTTCTATAGATGATGTCAAAGTCATAACCCAACATATTTGTGACACATTTTTTTTGTTCTTCTAAAGATAATAGCTGTTCTAAAAAGTATTTAAGACTATCATGATCCATTTTTACCCTGAAGAGTCTTCCCATTCGGTGAGGTCGCCATTTTTAAGTGCATGTAGTATTGCCAACATTTCCTTCTCATAAATAGCTTGCTTGAAATGTAGCAGTAAAAATACCCAATCACCTACATCAATTTTTTTTTCACTACGATGTTGATCTACCTGTTGTTTTGTTTGATTTTGCACCGAAGTGGCGTTATCCTTTAAAAGTTCGAGAACTTGTTGTTGATGCTCAATGTGATCTTTCACTGCTTGAACCTTTTTCTTCTTGATATGTCCTTCTATCTCTAGAGTTTAGGGAGTGGTAATTTCTTCCAATCCTTTACAAGATATGGTCAGATGCATTTCTTGATGCTCGATGTGATCTTTCACTTCTTGAACATTTTTCTTCTTGATATGTCCTTCTATCTTGATAGTTTGAGGAGTGGTAATTTCGACCAATGAATTACAAGATATGGTTGGATTCATTTCTTCTTTTTCGATGTCATCATTCACTTCTTGCACCTTTTTCTTCTTGATATGTCCTTCTACCTTGAGAGTTTGAGGAGTGGTAATTCTTGCCAATGCTTTACAAGATATGGTCTGATTCATTTCTTCTTTCTCTGCGGTGGGGTCCTGGCGTATATCCTCTTCTTTTGATCTTTCTTAATCTTTTTCTTCCTCCTCTTCATATTCGATATAAAATAATTTCTTCTCAGCACACTTATGACCTTTAGTGCATTTGTTATCACAATTGTAACAAAGACCTTTTTCTCTTTTTTCTTCCAATTGTTGTGGTGTAACCCTTGTAGGTTGTCGAAGGCTAGGAGAAACAAAACTTCCATCTTTATAGTTGTGAGGGGTATGCTTCCTGGTTTCCATAATTTTGCTTTCCACTATGTCACAAAGCCCTTTTACTATTTCCAATTGTTGTGGTGTTGCTCTAAAGAAGGTGTTGCTCTTTGTATCTTCATAATGTGCCATCATTTCCTCCGTGAAAATTGACCACGTAACAAGTTGTTTACGAGAAAAAATCCCTTCATACCATAAAATTGATCCGGTTCTAAATATGATGATGCAATACATACCTTTTGAAATAGTGGTACACCATGTAGATCAAAATATTGCTCCATATGAAGTATCCAATTTACTGGATCCTTGCCATCAAACTTCCTCATCTTGCTTTTTCTTGATTTTAGGAGCTTGATCTTGAAACGACTGTAACTCTATACTTTTGGATCTTTAAGTTCTGAAATTGCAACCTGTAGTAACCCTCTGTGTCCTCTTTCCAATGCCGTCAGTTTGATCCAAATTGGATTCTCCAAGAAAGAGTTATGCACAATCTCCCAAGAAGACCTAATTATAGACCTTTTCAGAAGAGCAAAATTATATGAAGTTCCACGAGTCACTATTTCGACCTTTGGCTCTAAAAAACATATAAAAGAAACTACAGTCCGTTCTCTTTCTGTACCTTCTTACAAAATTTCAATCTGATGCTCAGAGAGAAAGTTATGACGATTTTTCCCAGGTCACCTGTTTGGAATGTAATTCAGGAGTTTGCAAAAGTACCAACTTCCTTAGATCATATATCCGCAAATATAGCATGAAAAAATATGAAATTTGGACCCGTGCTTTAGCATGATTTCTTATCAAATGGGATTTTGTTTTAGCTTCTGAAACGTCGCAGAAAAAAAGTTATAGTGAAAATGCTACAATGACTTGTTTGGAGCAGCGAAACCCTAGAATCCAAAGCTTTGATACCAAAGATAGAAAAGATAGATCAGCGCCTTAGAATTCAGCCTCTTCGAGGGGAAAACCTCCTTTACATTACATAAACGAACAATTCTTGGATGATACAAATGAAAAGACCTCCTTTCTATATATAGGAGTTTAAGGGGTCATAACCTAATCAGAGCTAACATAACAATAATAATGTGAGGGCACAATAATAACAATAGTGGGTTTCTATGGGGCACAATAGTAACAATATGGGCACTACATGGGTACCTCAATATAATAAGGGGGTTTTACTAATAATAATAAGGGGTTACACTAGTAGTATAGGGGCCTAACACTCACATAGATGTGAAATAAATTGCAATTGCAAAGACAATGCATGGAAATAGAGCTAATTGAAATATGAAAGAGTAAATCAATGCGATTAATTACATATGATACAAATGAAAACCAAATAGAAAGGAATGAGACTAACTACGATAACAAATGCATGTATAACAAACAATTGAAACTAAACCTAAACCCTATTCTGACTGAAAAGGAGATCAAGATTATGTGAAGTCAAACTTCCATTGGAGCCACCAGATTTGTTCCTGACATACAAACACAAAGATGTTAGTGATCAGTATGGATACAAAACCATGTGAAAATGTAAGGATATTTACATGTGTAACTTGCACAAAAGAGAGAAAGTGACACATGTTGGAAAAATAACTTGCGAGGAAAGGTTGCTCTAGCCAAGGCACAATTCTATCTTGATAGACATATTGATAAACATGAAAACCTTGGAATCTTCGCAAAAGCATTCATTCTTTTATATCAACGCATAAGAAATGAGATTCCACTTGGTTGCAGATGAGTTTACCAAAAAAAGACTCTCTCAACCAATCCAAAATTCTATCATGATAAACAAAATGATCAACCTTGAAACTATGGACATCTCTGAAAGATATGCATTCACTCATGTTTAACCCTAGATTTAACACAAGATATATGAGAGGATGCTTGTTTGCAAAAGAATTAGGCAGATAGGATTGTTCCAACCAATCATTGATTCTATCTTGATATTCACAAAGAATAACCTGAGAATGTTGAAAATATTTCAAAGATGAGCTTACATCTAGTGAGATGGTGCTGAGAAGAGAATCTTGTGAGGAAACCCTAATTTGACCTAGTTTAGGGATCTCATCGAGATTGTGAGAACTTGACATAAGAATCAGTGAGAGCTAAACTACTCATTTTCATGACAAGCCTATAAACCTTCAAATGGTGAATCAACAAATTTTGAGGGCTTGGTCAGATCAACAATTGTATGTAGACAACCATCATCATTTATATCAATAATATCATTATTAATTGGATGCAAACTATTAGAATCATTGGTTTTATTATTCAATACATAAGATTCTCTTTTTCCCATAAATGGAGATGAATCCGTCAGAGGGATTTCACGAGTGATTTGAACTAAAAAATTATCTTTTTCCAATGCTAAAGACTGCAAACCACAAGAGTGACGAGAAATAATTTCATTATTTTCTTCTTCAACATGTAAGACCTTACTACCTTGTGTTTGCTTGAAATACAATTTGTTCGAATGAGAGTTTAGAGGATTTAAAATATTTTCAATTGCAATAGATTCCCTATACACATCGAGACACAAGGAATAATGTGTTGAATAAGAAAATGGATGGATTCCCATAAGAAACTCTTCTATAATCATATCAAATTCCAGGTAAAGATTTTGCATATCCATATCTTATTGGGAAATCAATATATCAACATGTGTATATAGACAACCATCATCGAATATATCAATGATATCATTGTTAACAAGATGGTGGTTAACAAAATTCACTGATTTGATTAAGTATTTTGACTATGCTTGACTGATCATTCAAAACATGATATTTTCTTCAATCATGAGTGGAGAGACATTAACGAGCGGGTTTTCGTGAATGACTTGAGTAGGGTAATCATCATATTGACATACCAGGATTTGGATATCAGAAGAGCGATGACACATGTTTTCATTCTTTTCTTCCTCTATATGTAAGACATAACTACCTTATATATGATCACTATCTAGCCTAATAGAATGAAAATCAAGGGAATTTAAAGCGATTTTTGGTGTAGTAGTTTTATCAAGCGGATCACGATACAAGGAGTTTTGGGTCATGGATGAAAGAGGATGCAAATAATCCCTTGAAGAAAGATCACTTTTGGTCAAATATGATTCAAGATTTAGATTTTGCACCAACATATCAACATTCATATTATGCCCCATGGGGTTGGTTGAAACATTCAATATTATCTGAGACAATGCCTTGGTTATTGCATGCAAGTAAAGGTAGGAGCATATTATGAGGAGATTCATGAATGGATGTTGGAAGATGTCAAACGGGATTATGTCAAATCTCATCAACATGAAGAGGTGGTTTACCAACTTGATTTTCATATTGCCTTACTTCTGAGGAACCTATAACAACTTGTATTGTGGGACAACTCTACTCCTTTTCATGCAACATGTATTAATATATTGATTACCTAAATTATTGATAAAAAAAAAATCATTATTGGAACAAGAAATCATTCCTTTGGGTAATGATGTTGAAAGAGGATACTAAATATTAGGGGTAGCAATTTGCTCCTCCAAGGCTTGAGACTTTCCCCGACATGCATATGGAAATAGACAAAAGTTGGCATGACAAAAGTAGGGAAAAAATATGGTTAATTTGTAACTTGGAAATTACCAAAATCATTGGATTACTGATTATCAAAATTCATTCCAGATTTAAATTTCTCAAGAGAAAATTAAATTGATAGTCAAAAATTTTCACACAAATAACTCTAGTCCACATCTCTTTCAGGAATTTGATAATAAAGATGGAGAAATCTATCATCAAAATCCTCTAATAATTCATCTATTTTTATTCTAAGCCTATTGATCTTTTTAAACAAACTTTGATAATCATACTTGTCAAAAGTATATTGAAGCTCCTTACAAACTATTCGAAAGAATGAATAGATGTAGTTGTAGGGTTTGCACCATTATTTGATGTGACTTTCAAGCATACGGGTGAAAAGTATGCAAGAAACATCTTCACAATACACATCATTAGAAAGACAATCTTGACTTGAATAAATTGAAGTGCATGTTCTAATGCATATATTTCACCTTTCCATCAAACGTATTTTGTGACAAGCGATCAAATATCTCCATGAGAATTGGAATATTTAGTCTTTTATAAAAAAAACTTGGGATAGATCTTTGGGAAGGATCCATTTCAAGTTATAATATTTAGATATGGGCTCCACAACTTCATCTTGTCATCTTCCTCGTTCTAGTGCCAAATATCTTGATGGGACAAAATGTAACGCCAATAGTAAGAGGGTCTCCTTGGTATGAAGTCTCTGTTAGACCTCACTCCATTTGGGATAGAAGCCCCATCTGGTATGTGGGCCCCATTGCCACCATGTGTGTTTTACTCTTGGCTGTGTAGATAAGCTAGCATGAGAGTAAGTCTGAAATGCCTAGAGAATGAGGACAAAATCAACCCACAGTTGACAAACTAGAAGAGCAATGTACAAGAACATAAAAAAAAAACCAAAAGGAAAGTATGCCTCAAGATGAATCAGTTAGCCAAGACCATCCAAGACATACACACAAGAAATTACTAGAGGTCAAGTACAAATTAGTTCAAAGTTAGTTACTAACATTAGCATGGAATAAGAAAGAAAAGATTTAAAGCAAACATACACACAATAGCCATGCATTAGTTCATAAACATAAAACTAATATGAAAGCACACATGTATACTTGATTGGAGTATCAATTAGCCATTATGACCAACAAAGGAATCTCATTAATTATGTTGCAATTCCAAGTACATACGCCATAAACCTGTCAAAATCTAATAGTGGAATGAGGGCTTCTCATATCACCTCCAAGACAAAAACCATAGCCTCATCACCACTAAGTCTAAAAGCTGCCAAGAGTGAGAATTATCTAGATGCCTAAGCACAACAACTATCCAAATTTTCACAAAGCTTTGGTGTTGAAAATTCCTTACGAATGAGGCATGAAGGGATACTTATGAGAATGGGTGGGTGACCTTTCACCTTCCTCATGACTCTTTGCATTAATCATGACTCTATTCAACTTCTATTAACCTTTTACATGCTTATGACTTTTAGCATTTACCATTTCATAATTATGAAGTTATAACAATTTAAAATATGACAAACAAATTATAGTGAATTATCCATTAGGACACATCTTGTGGATGAAGGATGTCATGGTTTCACTTATTTCTCCTTGAATCTGAATGAGCTCCAAAGTACATGTTCCACTTTCATATCTTAATAGCCTTGACCTAATTCTACCATTTATGTTTCCGATTGGAATATAAGGAATGTGCTAGTTAATCAAGTCATATTATGACATCTTTCCAGATTCCAGGCTGATGAGTAGTTGTTGCTCTACAATAGCCGCTAATGTTTTTTTTTTTATACATGCATCCAATTAAAGGACATATTCCATGATCCTCATGCAAATTTGTCTCAATATGTTTTGAATAGCTCAGAAAATCAACAACTACACATGATTTGCACCTTCAGGTGCATAAAACTTTGTAGTGCTTTCTCCTTTTACTACCCCAAATCCTACTAGGGTTATCATATCGTCATATGATGATCCAAGAAAGGTATGCACAACTGTATATGTGTCAAATATCTTCTCCATCACTTAAAAAGGGAATATCCTCAACCATAATTAGAGTGGACTTCATACCATGCACATGAAATAGGCTAATTGGTCCAAGTATAGAAAGAACAACAACAAGAACCCCAAATAAAGCAAATAACACCTTTGATGAAACATATACAAGAAATGCATGTAGTCAAATATCATCTAATGTCATTGATAAGTAGATAAACATCACAATTGAGCAATATAGTCATGATATCAAAAGCACTCCCGGTCTTAAGATTTTTCTGTGTAGAACTTTTTGCCTAAATGCAAGAGTGAGATCGGGTAACTCTACCTGTGGAAGGATTTCTTCCCTAGTTGAACGAATGAAAGAAGTAGCCTATGAATAGTTGATTTCTATGTGGCCTCCTAATGTGAGGCTTGAGTGAAACTTTGAAGGTTTGTAATGCTCAATGTAAAATATTTCATGTGAGGTGCCATCACCTTCATTAAAGATTTCTGGTTTCAATTTACAGTCTCACTAACATAGTGTTCACTAACTAGCTTCACGCAAGTACCAATGACCAAGAGTAGTTTCCTTGAATTCCATCAACCCTTTTATGTTTTTCAAATAATAATTTAATGTTTTTATTTGTCATTATACTTGAAGGTGAATTATCCTATGAAAAAGGAACAAAACATAGTGGGTGTCAAAGAACCCCTTCTTTGTTTCATTGCTTTGCTCCTATGTCCAACCCACCATTTTTAAGCTTTGTTTCCATTCCTTGCCCCAAACATAATGGAACTACAACTGTTATTGAGATCCCTAGCTTTTGTGATTCCCATATTCTTTAAAGATAGAGTTTTGGATACATGGCAAGGTTTCTCCCTTTGTTGAAAAGGTACTTTATTTCTCAAGATAAGAAAAGTCACATATTTATTTTGTTAAGAAAATATAGTTCCATTTCTTCTTTAATCCACAATAAGGGCACTAAATGATGCACTCTTGGATTTAGCAACTTTTCATAACAAACCTCAGCTGAGTATTTGAGAAACAAGCACAATGTATGCAATAGCCACCACTTAATCAACTTGAAGAGAAGAGGAAGCATTCTTACGAGATAAAAGTGCCAATAAGTCAAAGTAGATACTTACGGAAGGGAAATCTCCACATGAACATTTGGATGAAGTATCTCCAAATGGAAAGACAAATACATTCATTGGCTATATGGAAGAATATTATGGGATTATTGTTAAGAAATCCATAAGGCACCTCTGTGGTATCATGATAATCCTCAATAGCGCTTTCGATTGCACCAATAATTTCATAATCTGGATTCGTGACTAATATTTATATTCGTAGTCGTAGTAGCATATAGGTGGATGACCTGCTTTAAGTTGTTGATAAATAGAAAAATGGTCGATCTGATGAACAAGTATTTGTTGACATGTGTGCCCATCCATACTACTACTTATTATGGGGGTTAGCCTCGTGGTCACACTTCAAGGAAGTAACCTTAAAAGATGGCTAATACTCGGCCATCAGATGAGACAACTTATAAAATATGGTGTCGAGTTTCATTAAATAGTGTTTGATGGCCAAGGAAAACAGATAGTTTTGGAAATCATTACCAAGAAGATGAACAACCACTAACTTGTGATGCGATGCAATCAAGAGGAGTCACATTTTACTGAGATAGATCACAATCCAATGAAAGGAAATGCGATTGCGATTGATGGATGTTGCAATGAGCTTGGGAAAGATATGATATGAAAGATAGGCCCTAGCCGGTTTAGTTGTAGATCGTTTTTCCAATTCCATTTTTGGTGTGTATTCATGATATCCATTGGTGTTATAATTTATATAATATTTTATGCCACGAATAATTAAATTTCGGAAAATATTGATAGTAAATGTAGTTAAAATGATAAAGATTATAGAAAGATAGCCATATACAATAGAGACAATAATTTTACTTTATGAAACCCAATCTTGGGAGAAAAACCTAACAAATTTTCTTAGGATAAATTATTCTTCAGCAAAGTTTACAAATCAATAATTTTGCTAGAAACGTGTGCTAATAATCCAAGTAAAATACCAATCAAACCTAGTCAAAACATCTCCAAATCAACGTTGGTCAAACCAACCAAAAACTAAAAAATTTATTTTTGGTAAACTCATCATAGTCAAATGTTTAATTAAAGTTGTCATTAATCTCAACCCAAAGAAACAACTATAGAAAACCCCATTTTCATGAAAAAAATTGACAATGAAAATCAGGGCTCTTGGGATCAAGATTGCTTTCATTGGATAGTCCTCATCATGCTAATTTTAAGATAAGCGGTAAATTTCATAAATCCTCATGGTTGAGAAGTTATGCTCTTTTAAATATTGGAACCCCAGTTAGCGGCCAAGGGACCTCAAGATGGATGTTACAAGAAAATATATATTATTGAAGGAAATAAATTAAATGAGCTTATCCTCTTCTATTCAAAGTAAGAAAGGGAAGGAGAGTTTTGCAAGATAATTTATCTAAATTTAAATTCAAATGGCCCTAAATTTGGTGGGAATTTTTTTTTCCAAGATCAAGTCAGCTCCGTGAAATAACGCCCCTTCCATCACTATAAAAGGATAATCATTCTCCATCTAAAGGTAGATGTTAATGCTCATCTTTGAAATATTTTTCTCTGAGATTGTAGTCATGGCCTGGAGTAGTCAAGAATATCCAAAGACGAGGTAAAAGATCTACACATATTCCTGGATTGGGTTTAAGGTTTATCTTTCTTACTAGTTTTTTTTTTTTTTTTCCCTAGGTTTTTAGCTCATTCTAAGGAAATTCAACCCTCCCTTTTTTGGGTTTGATCCCTAGAAATTTCCTGAAGTTATGGAAGTATTTTTTTGGCCTCTTTTAAAAGATAGTTTGAACCCCTTCTAAAGTAATTTAGATTTCCTGAGGCAACATCTGTTGTACATTTACAAAGAACAAGATCTGATGTCAAGCAATGTGTGAAGGCCGATATATGGGTTCATGAGAAGTACGTCAAAAATCAATGAATTGATTTAGGACATGATTGAACAATGGTGAATCCGGGACAATGATTAATTTCATGTGGACTGTTGAAGCTCTTTTTGTAACTAATCTAGATCTGTGCAGAGGCCGAAATATGGGTTCATGAGAAGTAGGTCAAAAATCAATGAATTGATTTAGTACATGATTGAACAATGGTGAATCCGGGACAATGATTAATTTCATGTGGACTGTTGAAGCTCTTTTTGTAACTAATCTAGATCTGTGCAGTAGTATGAAAGAATTTAAGGCCTTACTGTAAGCGTCTTAATCCAAGCTGATCAATAGCACATTTAGGAGGATTCATACGCAGCTGAAGGTACAAGGCTTAATTGATTTGGATCATCCCTGTGGCATAACTTTTGAACCCTTGCTGAGTCAAAATGTCATTTAATTTGGGAAGAAGCAGGCCCTGTTGAAGCCTAATTCAATTATGGCTATGGCTAATGTATTTCTGACGGTTGTTCTGAATTTGATTTTGAATTCTATTGAGGGTTTTATGACGTTTAACTCTTGACATAATTTGAATTTAATTTTGTTGGCACATTAGTTTTCATTAGAATATATCTTGGACAATTTTCATCATGATTGAGGTTTGTTACTATGATATTGCAGACCTATTGATATGCATACATTCTTGAGGCAGAATCTTGACATAATACTCATGTCTACGAAATTAGAGAAATTATTTTGCAACAATTATTTCTGATAGATTTGGAATATATTCATAACATAATTCTGGTTGTTTGGCACTGTAATACTCTGAAGAGTTTACTATAAGCTTTAATAAGATCTATCTTTGTTAAGTTTTCTATCATCATTTGTATTTGAAGTAAGTCAGAGGCATATTCGGTATTGTGCTAAGTTAGCAAGGCCTCAGTTGATTTTGATTCCTGGCAGTTAGTAGAATATTCTCGGTACATTAGTATTCACTTGAGGAGATCTCTAAGGATCAAGGACTGAAGGCGTTTCACCACAAGTTTCAAGAATTGCCTAGGTTTTGATATTGAAAATTTTGGAGACATAATTGTACATCTCTTCAAGACAATGTTGAAACATATTCAAGGCAAAGACATCAACAAAGGTCAAACTAGTATTGCATATCCTTCGTTGCTAGCAGATTTAGGTACAATAGTATGATTTGATTGGTGAAAAATTTCTGTGGTTGATTGCAGATCTGGAGGATACATCAGTAGTTTGATTGGGTCTTGAAGTTGGGTATCATTGAACATATATCAACAGTAATAAAACTTTATTGAATATCTTTGTAAGTGGGTCTTTTTCCCTTGTATGGGAACCCATAATCCATTCTTCCATTTTTATTCTCTAGGCTAGTTAGGTGATGCAAGGCAAGAGAGTGTAGTCTCCTTTAGGCTATAGCCTGAAAATACTTTAGGGTGGAAAGATGGTGCTAGGGAAAGTTGGAGCTTGCAGGGTGTTGGAGCATCCTATCAATTGTGGTTGATAAAATGAGGGCGTTGGAGCATCCTTTAAGTTGGAGCTGGTAAAACGAGTGTAGAATCCTTTTAAGAGTTGGAGGCGCCTCATAAACTTGAATGATTTTCTAGAGTACTAGGGAGTTGGAGCTTCCCTTTCAATTGGAGTTGAAGCATTTTTGTACTCACAAAATATTAGAAATCACTCAGTGTTTTTTCTCCTAGAATGGTTTCCACTTAAAAAAAAATTGTGTAATGTTCTTGTGATTTGTTGATGGTTAGTTTATTCTAATTCTTTGAAAATTAATAATTCACTGATTGAAATAGGAAATATTGATTTGGCCCCCTCTCAACAACAAACTGACTTGGGATCAAACTTCAACCTTACTATCAATTGTGGTCAACTGTTGTCAACCCTGTCATATGTGATTAAATCCTTGCGGGGAATGACCTTTGATTTGTAGTCAAACTTGTGGTTAGCCTGCAATCATATTTGGTTAGTGCCTTGTTGTCAAATTCAGTTGAAATAGCTCAATCAAAGATCTAGTCAAATTAGTGAAAGAGATATCAAACTTTGTCTATTCTTCTCAAATGTGTGACTCTCCAAGAGAGATAAAATGATGATGACGAGAGAGAAATACTTGGTCTTTGTTGGTGGTCATATGAGATTTCACATCATCTATTTATACATGACGAAGGGGTGTGACAACCCAAGGGACATTTCCCTTAATTAGTTGGTCGACTTAACTTTTTGTTGGGATAATTTGATTTAATAACATAAAATTTTGCATAATTCATCTAGGGATGACTTGGAGACCCTTTAGACATGCAGGAATACCACTTGATGCTACAAAAAGTCAGCACTCCTCTTAGCGAGGAAAGTATTCTCCTTTTTTGAAAAACAAATTTCTCCTTAGCTGAAATTTCTCCTCTACTAGAAAATTTCATGAGCTTGCTATGTGGATGTAGTGTCTCCCACATGCACGTCTATAGATATAGATCACTTCAACCTGGAGAAGGAATGTGAGTATATTTGGCCATTTATCACTAGCCAAAGTAGAATGGCTCCATGGGTAAATGTATCAATCTCCCCTAGTCAAATTAGCATGAGCCATCCAAATCAACATGGCTTCTCATGAGAAAGTAAAGAATGTAGACACAGTTAATAGCATTGGAGTTTAATGAAAGAGCCAATGTGTAAGGAGTGAACATCCTAAAGGTTTTGGTCCAAGATGTGAAATCCTATCATAAGCATGTTTATTCCCCTAGGAAGTTGTAAGACTTGATTTTCAAGAATACATGTTGCATAGGAGCAAACATTGTTGTAAGGCTTTAATACTTTGATCAGACATACATGTAGGCAATGGTGCATAGAGTCATCAAGTTGTAGAATGCACCACTTGTAGAGGTACTAGGGTGGTAGGTGTATTGGTATCCTAACTTGACGAGGGGGACGTGAGAATGTGATATGGTTGATGAACCACGTACATGAAAAGGTGTCTTAGATAACTAACAGATAAAATGGCTAGTTACATATGTAATTTGGTGCATGGATTTTTTTTTAATATGGACTTCAACATAAAAATATTGTGATCATGTCAATATCCCAAAGTCAAGTTTAAGGCGGAGATTGTTAGGGTGGTTTAGGTAATCTTGACTTAGTCAAGTTATTGGTGATTTTCAAACTCCAGGTTTATAGGCACCCATGGTTTTGCCTATGGTATTTATTTTTAAAAGTAGCCTATTTAAAAGTGCATAAATCTCCATTGGGAACATTGGTCAATGGCCACTGGGACGAATTAACATGGAGATTTTTGGGCCTTTAAATAGGCTAAATTTAAGATAAATGCCATAGGAAAAACCATGGGTTCTCATAAACCTGGAGCCAGAAAACCACTGGTAACTTGACTGAGTCAAGTTTATTTGAACCACCCTAAAATTTTCCTTGATTTCTTCCTCATACTTGACTTGTATATGGCTCATTCCATGTAGCATCTTGATTCCTTGACTTTCTTGCACACACGAATGAGGGCTCAACCTCCCTTTCATGCAAACGACTAGTTGATTTAGTGGACAGTACTTGAATTTGACTTGGAAATACTTGAAATTTCCCTTTAGGGCACTCCTTCATCAAGTTACATGAGTTTTTCTTGAGAGGGGTTTAATCTTTCCCAAAGAGGAATTAGTCCCATTTCTTGGCCCTTAATCCTTCCAACGACTACCTTATTTGAGAGAAGATGCTTGTCTTTGACCTTTGGATTGGTTTTACTTTGCTTATTTTACCCTTGGGGGCTCAATTATTCACTTCTTTCCTCAATGTCTATCTTGGAGGTGGTTATTTTTCTTGCTTGAATAATTCAACCTCTCTTTTTTCCTTAGAATTCTAGTAGCTAGGATGGCTCATAGCCCTTTGACCTCTTCTTTGAGCAATTTTGAGTTGATGCTTGTATAATTAGCCCTTGGAGGCCCCAATTCGTATAATTAGACTTCAATGTTCCATTATTTGTCCTTATCTTTCTTCTTTACTCCACCCAATAGCCCTAAAGAGGATGTTGAAATGCCTATGTGTGGTATCAATGCTTGAAATGATTGACTTAATGTCACTTTGGTTGAGCGTTGAGATGATTTGGCCTATAGATGAGACTTGATTATCGTATATTCTTTTTCCACTTCATCGCTTAGCTTTAAATATTGTTTCTTTCAATTCCACATTGAAAGCCCTCTTGCTCCAAAAGTGGGTCCACTCTTGTAATTAAATATTTGTGAGGGCATTTTTCCTACAAAAGGCAAGTGGTTTGTCTTGGCATGGAGAATCAAATTGACACACCTTCTTTTCCTCAAAAGGCATAACATGATGCATTAGGAAATCCAAATGCATTTAGAACTATGAAACTATTAGGATACATAGCCAAGGCTAAAGAAGGGTGAAAAATACATAAGGCACATGGCACATTTGGGGTAGGGGGTGCACCGAGATCAGAAGGGAAAATGTCAGGAAAAAATACATATGGTGGTCACCCTTACAAGGATTTATTAATGCAAATGCTCCCTTAAACCATGATTCCTAGTAGTGTTGATGAGGAGCTCAAGACCAAGTGTCGTAAAATGGTAAAAAAATAAAGTGCTCAAAACTGGTTTGAACCTAAACAACCGGATAGAGCTCGTCCTCCTGATTCCGACGTTGTGAACGGTTCGAAAAACGGTCTCTGTATGAGGAAGTTATGCCAAAAAGAAGAATTGCCCAATAACATTGAAATTTTGAATTTTTTCAAAAAAAAATTTAAAATAGAATATTCCACAGAATATTTTGTTCTGGGCAATGAATGGCACGTTGCCACATGGCAGGCCCTGAAGCTGCCACGTGGCCAAGGTGACATCAACACTTTGGGCACATGTTTAAAATTTTGATCGAATTGTGGTTTGAACCCACAACTTCATACATACAATTGCAAATCCTTACCAACGCGCCACTGGGGTCAGATTTGTTATATGTGCGGCGGAAATATTTTATAAAGTTTGGTTTGTAATAAGGCGGGGCCCAAAGGGGGTTAGCTCCCCCCCGGCCCCCCCACACGCCATAAGACCACAGCTCCGTGACCGGGAGCTTGTCCATAACCTGCCAGCACATAACAGTTATGTGTTAAATACGTGGTCACATTATATATGGCGGACAATGTGGGTTAACACTCAGTTTTATTAATCGTTCATTAAAAGGCATGGCGCAAACTCCGAGGTAAGCTGTCTGTTCATTAAGGTGTTCACATGCGCATTCAAACCCCAACTGTTAATCCGACGGTCAGGTCAATTATAGCAGCGGGTTTGGCGGAGAGCGCCAAAATTGGCGGGCCTGCCATATTTGGCGGGTCTAACTGGACTCTAACTTTAGCTAACTGAGTCTTTTCAGGGCAAACTGGCAGTTCAGTAAATGAGCCATAACTTTGGCTAGGAAAGTCCTTTTTGGACGATTTTTTTTTGGGTCTCTTTGACCTTTTGAAGCCATTGGCACAGGTTTCACAACCATCTGAGGTCATTTGCAGGTGGTTTTGCTTCGTGGAAGTTCCGGGAGCCACTTGGGCCAAATCAGTTTGGGAGCTGCATTGGGATGTGTGCAACCATTGAATGTGGAACGAAGGTCATTCCTGAAGTATTTCAGCATTCCAAATCCATTTCTACAGCTCGTTTTTCCTGTTGAGGCATTCTTCTCACTGTTTAGCTTCATGGAAGCTTTCAGGGCCACTAGGGCCATTTAAGTGATTGAGTTGTGCTAGGCTAGGTTCATCTATTTTAGGTGAAAGAAAAGCCTATTTCTACTATAAGGAACCTTTTGAATCCAGTGAAGGTGTTTTCAAAAGCATTTGGAGACTTCTAAAGACTAAGATGCTGAAGAGAAGTTTCAGGCAGCCCAGAGCCATCCATGGGAGAAGGCCTAGATTGGGGATGCAGTGCTCATTTTGAGCAAATGAACACTAATTTGTTTATGTCAGAGATGTGCTGGAGACAGTAGCAGAGGTTTCAGAGACATTTGAAGCATTCTGAAGGATTTTGTGCCATTAGGAAGCTCATGGAAGCTTTGTGCACCTACTGAAGGAATCAAGTCCAAGGGAGCCTAGATCTGCTTGCACAAAGTGGACAGCCATGATAGGGATGTATATGGTTTTTCTAAACCCATAGGTTCAGTCAGTGACCTTTTGGAGTTGAGTGTGGAACTTGTAAAAGAATTTAAGCCATAATCCCAAAGAGCCAAGTCTAGTTGACTAGAGCTCACAGGAGACGTAGCCCACGAGATTGGGGTGAACTCCTTATTAAATTTGTTGTTATGTGTGATGTTTATTTGCTGCCTTATATGTCTGATATATATGTCTAATATCAGCTGAAACAAATCAAGTTAAAACACATAAACAAAAGAAAAGACATAAACCTCTTAAACATGTATGTTTACTGAATTGAATACCTTGCTAAGCATTTACAAGTAGTTTCAATTTCAGATCAAGTGTATAATCCATGATACCAACAACACCATCCCAATATACAAGAATACCCATCAAGCAAGGAGTTACTACCCAGTAGGGGGGAGTTAGTGATGCCACAAAGGTAGACATACCATGAAATAAACAAGAACAAGAGTATCAATGGCCATCCACATAAATAGGGATCTAGGAGTCACTATCACAAAATAATACAATTCCGAATGGATTTATAGGGATATAAGGCACATCCTTTGGGCTTATATGGTGTGGCCAAAACGTTTTAGAGTACCCTTGCTAAAAGAGGGGTAACAATGTGCAAGCCCTCATATGCCATCTCAAGGATAACCAATCATCATCTGGGATATGAAGCAAGAAAAACCCATAAAGAAATGTCAAGGACAACCTGGGGGCATCTTGGGTCCATTTGGCACATCAACAATAAGTCTCAACACCAAACCATCATTAGTTCAATGTTTCAACATCTAAGGGGTAATTGTGGGAGTCAAGTACCATGTTGAATCTTCTCATATCCCAACGCTCATCTTTAGAGGGAAAACACTGTGTCATCAAACTTGAAACCGCTCTCTAGACTGAGTACAACAACAATGTTGCTAAAGTGGATCAAGACTAACTCTCAAGGGGTCTTTGTTGTTGTGATAACAACACCTAAAAAACCCTATCAAGATCAAGTAAAATCAACAATCATAAGGGAAAATGACCATTAGTGCATCATAGTGGGCCATATCTAATGTCAGGGGCACAAGAATATTTCACGCAAAGCTCACCTTCAAATGTCTAATTAGATCAAGACATGTAAATAAGTTACTTCACTTCAATTAGGGATGATTAGGTTAAAAACCCTATTAGGTGTTTCTAACCCCCAAGGGGAGTGACATATCCCAAGTTAGCCCATCAATCAATAAGTGTGTTATAATGATGGTTATAAAATGTGAAAGACATTTGGGTAGGTGCCATGACTATGTGAACAATTAAAGGGGTTCCAATATCCTAAATGCATAGATGTAACGATGGAGAAATTGTGGTGGCATGAGTTACCCCTTTTCTTGGCTTGCTTATTCCACCACTTTGGTGTGCCTTTTATTTATTTATTGTTTATATTTATGAGGTGCATATCTTAGGAGCCCAAGATTTCTTCTTGTATTTTTCAAATACCCCTTTAACATAAGGTGGTTTATTTCTCATCAAGGTTGGGACTTTCAGTAGTTCATTTCTTTAGATAAAGAATTAAATTCTTAAGGAACTTGGTGATGGCTAATGAGGTGAATAGAGCTCATGCTATGATTTTTCCCATGTGTTAAATAATAACCATCTTTTTCATTTTTCATTTTACTTCATAGTGGTGTTATTATGCTTTTACCTTTCCTTTAGTTGCATCAACCTTTGGGGCCAAGTTTTCAAGTTCAGACTCAACCATATGGATGAAGGGTGCCAATACAAATGACTAACTACCACCAACGAAGAATGGAAACATATAAGAGCGAAAGAGAAAAAGTGGTAAGTTTGAATTTCCTTTGACACATTACATCAATCAGTGCTTCCCCAATAGTGTTATTCCTAAACCCTAAGGCCTCAAAGGAGGTCCCATTGGACTAGAGTCAAAGACTAATATCCTAATTGAAGCAAGGGAACAAGAATACAATTGAAATTAGTCATTCATCTAGTTTTCCTCGTGATCCATATTAGTATTCCCATAACATTAATTCAAAGCACATGATTGAAGAATAGTTAAGTACTTGTTGATAGATAACCTGCCTTTATTCAAGACTTTAAGAAGAAATGCCACATGGGAGTGAGATCTTACTGGAGCAATAGGTGGAGGATCCTAGCATAATGTTTTGTGCTAATCATATATGGTTGCTAGCTAGTTAGTTGTTTAATGAGTAAAGAATTTTTCTCCTAGGGGTCGTCCACTTTTGGTGGGTAACAAGTCCCAACATGGAGGCGACTTTATAATAGGATTCTATGGGTTGCTAGAAAAACTCTACATGATTTTTATCACTTTGAATGGTTGGAAGATTTTATTAAATGCTTTTCCATCGTCCTATACTTGCTAATTCCACTGGTAATACATACTTGATTAATTTAAATTTATTTTATTATATAATGTTAAATTTTGTTGAGATTCCAATTTTTAAAATAATGATTGCAAGAACAAGTTTAAGATCTAGAAAAAGATAAACTTGGAAATGAAGGTAAACCCATTAAATACACATTATTTTTCTATAAATTTATACTC
This sequence comes from Pinus taeda, assembly GCA_000404065.3. Taxonomy (NCBI): domain Eukaryota; kingdom Viridiplantae; phylum Streptophyta; class Pinopsida; order Pinales; family Pinaceae; genus Pinus; species Pinus taeda. The sequence continues at coordinate 58,553 of APFE031656338.1, forward strand.
TTCATTACATCAGTTTTTGCATTAATAAAATATTCAATCTTGGCATAATTTATTATTTTATTTTAATAGATCATTGTAAATTGTTTAAAAATGTCACATAATTAGTTCAACAACTATCTATGCATTATTAAAATTTTGAAATAAATTTTAATGAATAGAAACATTTAGATAACCTAAAATAAGCACAATCATTTATGTGTACATCTTAATGTTCCATAATGCATATTATGAAGGAATATTAACATGAATCCCCCGCCCAAAATACATGTTTAATTCATATCACTTCTAATAGAATGTGTATTCGAAATAAGATGTGTCTACTTAGTATCCCATCCTCAAACTTCTTTTTGAGATTTAATAAATGTATTTTGGAATTTAATAAACATATTAACATTTTAAAGGTATGATAGCACACAACATAAAACAGATAACAACCCAGAGTCAAATATGTCATGTAGCACTTTCTCTTAGAGCCAAATAAGGCAAATAGGGTATAGAACACATGCCTTCAAACTTGTCACAACCAAAAATTAGAACATGAACATGGCTAGTGATTGTTGAACCTCAATTACCCTCTCCTTGACATTTTTTCTCACCTTTTTCCCTCACTTTCTCACAAGATTACAGACCCAATCTTAAGGAAAGCATTAAAATAATCACCATATTATATTTTCATGTTCTTGCTATTTGAATAGATTTTTGCAAATTAGCTACAGAACGCAACCCATTTTGCAACTAACTATGGATTCCGTAGCTAGTCTCATGGTTTGGTAGGTTTCAGGTATCAAATGAAGAATTGGGCCACATGGGCATTTCTAGAATCATCTCCACATGGATTCTATCCTATTCATTCGGTCCAGATCGATGGAAAATCACGCCTAAGGTCATGGTCAAAGATGGAGTCAAAGTACGTTATTCGAAAGCAGTAGGACTCTTGATTTGCTCTTTCGTAGCTAATCAAGAGTCTAACTGTTTTGTTGCAAATCTAATTCGAATAAGCCACCTGTAGCTAATCAAAAGTTTAAACAGTCCTATTGCAATTCGAATTAGCCACCTGTAGCAAGTTTATCTAATAAACAATCATGTTAAATTTAATTCGAATTAGCCACTTGTAGCAAGTTTATCTCATAAACAATTATGTTATTTTCCTTTAAATATCGGTTGCATGGAACCGAGAAGAAGTTAAAAGTTAGAAGGAATTACGTGTTAAGTTCCAGCTTTTTGTTGATACTCTGTATTCAGACTTCATTTTTTTCATAATACAAATTTTGTGTTGCCAATGATCGTTTAAAGTGCATCCTTAACTAGCTAGCATTCCAGCCACATCAATTGTAGAGGGCCATTGCACTGAAGGAGGTTTTTCATTTGTTGTTTTTAGTTCAATTTCCATTACTCTGTTTTCAACAAAATCTGTTTTCTAAATTAGGATGATATTTCATTTCAGTTTTTAATCAATAGCATAATGATAAATCACAACTGTGAAACCTTGTTCTTCTAAGACATTTCATGGAGAAAAATGACTCTGTTTCCAAACTAAATTAAGATTGAAGTAATAAGAATACACAGTTGCTTAGTTTTCTTACCGTTTTGTCATTCATTTTCTTAGAATAGAATTGTTAATTAACTGTGTTAATGGATGTTTTCAAAAGCCATTTCAAGATGATGATGATCCTAAACTAAATGGTTAAATGTCTAATTCATACAATGATTGAATTTACTTAGTAAAATTGTTATTTTCCTAGGAACTTAGGAACTAAGGTATAATTTATTTCTTACATATCACTTCAAGAGGGTAATGCTTCACATTTGAATGTTGGAGAAAGTAAAAAATACATTAGTTTTTTACAGTTAGTTTTACATGCTTCTACCTTTTTGCTTTCAGATCCTCACTTAGTGCATCACTAATATTCCCAATAATCATTTCAAGGAGATTGATTTAATTGTATTCCAAAATTGAATAGTTGAATGTTTAATGAATGCAATTACTGAGTTACCTTCTGCATCAATTTCGTTCTTGGTTTCAAGAATTAGATCCATGGGTTATGACTAATGTTAAGATAAGATAGATGCTCTGTTTTTTTTATTAGTTAACTAGCCAACAATTCTTGGTCCATTTTTAGGAAGTTAGATTAACTTAGGAACATTTCCTTTCCTTTAAAATTCATTAGATTCACTTAAATTTTCTCATAGTTTTAGGTTGTACATTCTTAGACATCAAAGAACAGAAACCCCCCAAGAACAACATAAAATACAAAACATCGAAGTAAGAAAAAGGTTAACTAAGAACATACAGTGCACCACACTTCATCAGCTTACAAAACTCGGTTGTTGATAATTTATGCAAGCGATTTAGGACACTAAATTGACTAAATAGTGACATATTCATCAAAACAATTTAAAGAGAGCCTCCAACACATGACTCTAAACTCATCAAAACCAAAATCCAAACATAAATGACAACTACTGCAACCAAAACCTACAAACAACAACAAAATATTAATTTTAGTAAGTATAAATATAAACAAGAATTATCCGAGAGTTTAAAGTATAAATAAAGATACCATGATGACGTTTGAAGCTATAACATATTTATAAAATATAAAATATGATAAAAAAATACTAGCTTTAAAATATTAATAAGAATATCAAATTATATTATAAGTTAATGAAGGCATGGGCTTGAAAATCCTGTGGAGTTTGAGAAAGAGTTTTGTAAAGAGAAATATCCATCTTATATGACTCAGAAGAGCTATTTTGGGTAAAATTAATTTTAATCTTTGCCATATTTTTCCATATCACTTGTTTGAAGCTATAACATATTTAGAAAATAGAAAACATGATAACATGATAGAAAAAAGCATCTTTAAAATATTAATAAGAATATCAAATTATATTATAAGTTAGTGAAGGCATTGGTTAAAAATATGTTGAAAACCCAGTGGAGTTTGAGAAAGATTATTGTAAAGGAAAATATCCATCTTATATGACTTAGAAGAGCTACTTTGGGTAAAATTAATTTTAATCTTTGCCATTTTTTACTGCATCCCTTGAAAAATATGGAAAATAAATCATTTGAAGTTGTTGCATATAATAAAGTTATGTTGAGGGCTACTATTGAAGGAAAAACCTTCATAACATGAAAGAATGGACTACATCATGAGATCAACAAGAACATATACAATACACATAAGAAGATATGTTGGGAAGAAATTCCAACTAACTTCTTATTCCAACTTCATGCATATTTATACATAGTAGATTCAATTGGAACAATTGTATCCGCTCCAACCAATCACTCATACATTTATCGTTTACTTTTTATTACATATATTTACTCATATAAGTATGATGACATACATGGTCCTAAGAGGCCCCTACACCATTTCCCCCATCCTCAATGCTTTGTTTGTCCCAAGAAAGGATATAGGAATGTCTTAGACTTATATTTTTTGCAGAAACATCCTTACTATACATCAACTATGTGTACCCATTTTCATAGGTAACTCAGCCGCAACAATTATCAATTGGATAGGAATATGCATATATATAAGGTGTATTATGACTTCTACTCACTTTATGGTTGCCTATTTTAGATCTCATCTTGTTATGTTCTCTATGGTCTCTCTATTATGGAAATTTTTGCTCCAACTAGGAACCATCAGGAAACTCCTCTCCAATCTAGGGACCTCTCTTACCTCTCTACATATGAGTCCAACGTGTGATTGTCACTGCTAGAAGTTCTTCATTCATACACAAAATTAATGAAGCTTGCAACATTAATCGACCTACTATTTAACACTGTCACAACCTAAGAACCATCCTACAACTTTCATACAAGGGAGCTTTAATCAATTGAATTTTATGTTGTCATCATCTTATTCGTCCAATGCTTTTTTTGGATGTTCCGTTTTTTGACCTCGTTCTTCACTGCATTATTTTGCTCCTCATTCATTGCAGGTATTTTTATCAAAGAGATTTTTCTATTCATCTCAAATGCTCTGTCAATTTTGTTTATTGCTCTATTGTTTCTATTGTTATTAACATGGTCGTGTTGACTTTATTGCTTTCCTTCTACATCATCATTTTCTTGATGATTTCTTTAATATTTCTTGGAGTCTACAATTCAATTATGAAGGATATATTTAAATTAACTAAGACATATAATTTCTAGTACGCATTGAGTTTTTTACAATAAATGTTGAATCAATATCAATGGGAGTCATGGAACTGATCTCATCAACTAGAAGTTGATTTAGTTAAAAAGGCGGAAAGGATCGTTTGCCTTAGAGAAGGCTCAAGTTTCACCCACTCCTAGATTTTTAACTTAAACATCACCGAAAGACTCAATCCACAACATAACTTCAACTTGAATCCTTCATGCAACATGTTACATAAAATGCTTATATTTTGTAATTTATGATATTCACATGCAAAATTTATTCAAAACCAGATTCTCTTCAATGGAAAGTCACCACGAAAAAATCATGAGCATCTTCAGGAAACAAACTTGCAACCTTCAATCTCTTTCTTCAATTGAATTTTCCTATTATTCATTGATTATTCATAGAGTATGTGGATATTGCAAGGACCAATATTATTTTCACATATAGATCGATTGATTCACAAATTCATTCAACCACCAAAGGATGAATCGACTAAGGTTATAGTTGATACATGGAACTCACACATTTCACAAATCAGACAATGTTGCCCTCTCTTAATACTCATGGATAGATAAAAGAGACTCTTGCAAACAATGGAAATAAGTGCATTGCATAGTATTCATACATCAATCAACAATGATAGAAACTCTCAAATATGGTTCCTTTCATGAAATAAATTATTATTTTATTGACTTCAATTTTAATTTCATCACTTATGATCTAATATATATATATATATGTTATGAGGAGAAAAATATACATTTACATGGTTACATGTATATCCATTACTCTGAAAAAAAATGATCAAACCAAAGATGACTACCAAGATTATAGACATAATGGCAAGTGGTCCAGAGAAATACCAAAAATTGTATAGAAAAAAGCGCTAAGGTCTTTGTCAACAAAAAGGACCAATCGCACATGAAGAGCCACATGATAAGATAGAAGAAGTACCATATTGATCTGATAATGAGATCTTAGATTACTTTTAAGGTATTACAGATTCATGTGCAAGATTTGCCTATATTACTTAGTGGAACAGATTGAAAAGATTGCGAATAATATAGACAATGAGAAGTTAAAGAAGAATAAAACAAACACACACATAACACAACAAATAATCAAGGAGTTCACCCAAAACTCTTAGGCTATGTCTCCTGGTCCAACTTTCAATGGTGACCTCTCTATTATGTATTCAAGAGCAAAGTTTTTACAAATGTGAGCTCAAATTGAGTCAACACAACAGGAACAAACAACAGGGTTTTGCTTGAATTCCTCAAGTCTTTCTGAGTACACAAACTCTCCCTCTCGCTCTTTGTCTCTGTTTTCTCTCTGTCTCAACACTGCTTTCTCCTGTCTTTGTCATTCAGTGGCTTTTAAGCCAATCGGCGCATGTCTGTTCGTTTTCCCTTTTGCGCTCTCCGGCTCCCGACCTCTATTTGCTCAAATCCCCTTTAAGTGTTAAATAATCATTTTTTAAACGTCTTTAGGGATGGTGGCCACCTGTTATGTAACGGAAGGGACCATCGACACGTTGAAATCCTAAAAATTTGGTTTCTCTGTTTACACAGAGAAATACACAAAAACGCTGTAAAAATCTACCAAACTATCATTTATCAGACTTCAAATATTATCAATTCCGCCCTAGATTCCATTGGGTCCACCTTTAGATCATTGTTGCAAGTCGCTTAGCTGTGGGTTCCTTTGTATTTGGGTTTATAACGAAAAACCCCAATTACAAAGGAAAACTTGACAAATGGCCGCATATCGGAACTCATAATATATATAATTTCATCTGTAAACCCCATCGAGTCCGGCTATATCGCATGTCGCATATCCTTCTTGACCCCCGATCGTCGATTGCTCTGGTCGGCCTTATCGGCTATCTGCACATCGACGTATCGCATGGTCGTTGGCCTATGGCATCACCCCTTACATAACTGCGATGTGATATATCGCAATCCTTCGGGCCGCGAGTTAAGTCCCTCTGTATATGCATATGAGCGATGCGATATAGCGCGAGTAGATCTGGACCGTTAATTTGTGTGCTTGATCGATGGTCCTTGTTTAATCGTGATTCCCATAAAACCGCTTTCGATTAGCTCCGCTTGGCACCTCCAATTGCGATATGCCGATTAGATCTGGGTCGTTGATCGACCAGATCCGACGGCTCCTGTGCATTATTGCGATAGACTCTGATAGGCTCTGTCTTCATCATTTCTTCATGTTTTTCTCATTCGATAGTGTTTTCCGCCATTCTTGAAGGTTTATCCTTTGCGATAGTTTTTAATTATTTGAAGACTTAGAGGGTTTTTAGGATCCATTTTGGATCACGCCTTCTCACTGAAAAGATTTTGGACCACCAAAAGTTGGTTTTTAAGCATCGATCAAGTGAGGATAGAACTTCCTCACTTGTCCAATATTTATCCATCATGCACTGCTTGGTTTTGAACCTTTGAGTTTGATTCTCAGGTACTCAACATCCCCTCCGCACGTAGTTCTCACCTTCCTATCTAGAACTATGTCTTCTTGCAACTCATTGAGATATTCAGGCAACAAATCATCAATAGAAGGCAACTGACTTTTCTCTTCAGGATCTTCAATCAATGAAGGTTCATACATCCTCAAGTTCTTTGCATTAACAACTGAATAGATGTGCATATAAGCTGGCAAATCAAGGTGAAAAACGTTTTCACCAATTTTCTCAAGTATCTTGAAAGGCCCATACCTTATTAGTTTCAGCGTCTTACCTTCACCTTGCATTTTGTCTTTGTTGATGTACAACCAGACTTGACCACCGACCTGGAAGCTATGCTCAATTCGATGCTTGTCATGCCTTGCCTTGTACTTGGCCTGGCTCCTTTCCCTACACTTCCTGGTGAATTTCTTGGATCTGTTCAATGAACTTGGTTGCTTTGTCCACATCATTATGTCCCTCAACTGCTATGTCTTTACCAAAGACAAAATCCAAGGGAGACTTTGGTATAAAACCAAAAAAAGTCTTAAAAGGAGATCTCTAGGTAGAAGAGTGCATGGCATGGTTGTAAGCATGTTGCACATAACACAAATGTTCATCCCAAAGCTTGGGATGCTTGCTGCAAAAGTCTCTGAGCAACTGGATCACTGTCCTGTTGACCACCTCTGTTTGATCATCTGTTTGTGGATGAAATGATGTGCTCCTCTTCAATCTGGTGTCCATCAACTCCCATAGACTTGACCAAAACTTGCCAATAAATCGAGAATCTCGATCAAATACAACAGAAGTGGGTAACCCAAAATGAACCCATACATGTTGAAAGAACAGCTTCGTTGTTTGTTCAGTTGTAACCTGCTTGTTACAAGGTATCAAAATACACATTTTGCTGAACCTATCCACAACAACATACAAATAATCATGACCTTTTCCAGATTTTGGCAATCCCCCAACAAAGTCTATGGAAACACTTTCCCAAGGACGAGAAGGAACTCGTAGTGGAGTGTACAAGCCTAATTTTCTACTACTGGGCTTACTTTTAGCACACATAGTACACCCTTTAATATATCTAGAAATTGTTTCATGCATTCTTGGCCAATAACAGAACCTTTGCAACTATGCAACTATTTTACTTACACCAAAATGACCTGATATAAGAGAAGTATGTGCTTCTTGGATTATGTTAACTCTTTCAGTTTGTGGAATGCATAACTTTCCCAAATGATAGAAGAGTTGGTCCTTAACATAATAATCCAATTCTTCTACTTGTTTGCCATGACTTAAAATTTCATATACATCTTTAAAATCTACATCTTGAGCATACTGTTCAATGTAGCTTTCATGCATTACTGAGTTATGCTTAAGTATAGTAGATGCATTTATGATTGGTCTTGATAGCATATCTGCAACCTTATTGTGTATGCC